>CM031235.1:282507413-282552413 GCA_018340775.1 Taxus wallichiana var. yunnanensis
GCGTTAAGTAATGCCCGTGCAATAGGCACATAAGACTACATAGAAAAACACGATATAATTTTTTTGACTTGCTTCGACACATAACACGACACAACATGTCGTCACAAGGTTCTGCAAGCAACTCTAAGAACCACTTGTTACGAGGATGACCACAAGGTCAAAGCACGTAAACATTCACACCCAAAAGGATAATACACTTTTCTTTTGTGAACAACATAGAAGTCCAACCACATGACACTCACACAAACTAGGGCAAGCCACGAAGTAAGAAATGATTGAAGGTTATTTATTTTGATAAAACACCCTTTAACTCATGACTTACGTTTTGGGGAGATTCAAGATATGATTCATGCACGATTCATCTTACCAAACTAAATTATTTTCTTAAGCACCTTTGTAGAGTAGTTCACTTACGTCTTCTCATTATGACAATTATTTATTTTATTTATTTATTTGATAAAGGTGATAATTTAATTTCACAAGGCCATCTATTCACACTTACGCTACTAAATCTCATTCATACCCTTATGACAACATTGGTTCGCGTTCAACAAACTTAAGAGAGAATTACAAGGCACTTTGGATAAAGTTAAAGGAAGAAGTTCAATTGAGTTCATCCTTGAGACATCGTTAGTTATTACCAAGATTTAATTGGAGCTTGAGGTTTTATCCAGAAATATTAAAGATTTTACTTAGGCTTCATTGAAAGAGCTTTACAAAAGGAACTATTCACTTTCCAAAAAGGCTGAGAGATAAATTTCGTGGTTTCTATATTGTTTCCCCCTACTTATTAAATCTTATTATCTTCTAACAACTATCAATTTATTTCACCTTAGAATTTTTTTACGAATTTCACCATAAAAAGTATAATGTTCGCTAGTGTAGTTAGGGTTAACATGCTATATAATTTTACTTAACCAAGGATAGTTTCATCTTTGATCACTTAGGGAATTTCTTGTTCTCAAGTAAGTCATCTCTACATTAATTTATTTGAATATAACTTTTTGTTAAACTTCTATAAGGATTAACCAACCCATTTTATTTTACTTATAACACACCATTACAAAGTCTTAGAAAGTTTTAACTCAGCACTTTATTCTCAAGATCAAGGTTTTACAATATTCATGTCAATGTAGAGATTGAATATTACTTCTCACAAGGATAAGTTACCAGTCTAACAACAAAAAGGACAAGACAACTTCATCTCGTAGTTTTCCGAACATTCCAAGGCAAGAGATCTTTTAAACTCTTTTGCAAGCAATGTTACAAAATTTACAACACATTGAACATTTTTACAAGGAACTTCAAAAATTGAACTGATGAAATCTTTACTCTTTTCTTTTAATCTACACACATAATCCATCTGCACAAATATTAACTAGAGTCAGTTCGTTAGAACCGAGCATGTTAAGACTACCCATTGCGCAATAAGCTAACATTTAACAATAACATGAAAGAAATGTTCTAATTCAAGAATGGATAAAAGAACAACTCACAAATCCAAAAAAATGCTTCACACAAAAAAAGATATTTATACCAACCAACAAGGAGGAAGCCAAAAATACCAGTAAGAATAAAATTTCATTTATCAAGGCAAGACCTTATGGGTTAGGAACAAGAAGGTCAAGAGTATTGAGATTTCAATCATGTAATTCTATGGATTACGTGATTGAAATTCAATGCTCAATCCATCCATCTAAAGGGGTCCAAGTGGGCAGAGCATACCATTATGATCATAGGTGCGTAACAAAACAAGGTTATTAAATCCTTCTAGAAGGGAGGTTTAATCATGATTGAAAACTCCAAGAGCTTTGTACGAACCGTGAAGTGAATGCAATATTAATAAATCCACATGGCCCTTTGTAACAGGTCAAAATTTTACCAGATAATTGACACCACAAGCCACAGGACAAGGGAGATTGGACAACATTACACTTTGAACAATATATTCCTACACGAAATCAAGACCATATGGTCTTGTTATGTGTATTCCCATCCCACACAAAGGGGTACACAGTAGCAAAGTTTGAATCCAATATCACAGAAGGAAAAACACTAATATGGGTGGTCACGTCTAGTTAATTAACATAGTAACCATTTATCACCCACCATGGGATGAGTTATCACAAACAAAGCCATGAGTTCATCTCAAAACTTCCGCATTGGCCAAGATCATAATAGCTGGCTTTCAAGCCACAAAAAAAAAAAAAAAACAAGGTAAGGATATTGTTCATTACAACTAAAGAAGTTCCCCCTTTCATAAATAAACAAGGATAATGATCAATCTAAACAACGTATTATAATTACCTTTAATTCTTTTAAAAAGAATTTTGAATACCTTAACCTTATCAAAGAAATTAAGATCATTTTCATTCTATCGACAAGAATGAAGACCATACCCTTATCCCTCGAGAAAAAGTAATGATTATACAATGTAATAGAAGACATATCAATGACCCTATACTGAGCAAAATTTGGTTTCATCACCTTCCAAACACACAGAGAACAAATTCCTTTAACATACGCCCTCAACATAAAAGCACACTCAGAAGTCTGACTTTCACCTTCCTATTGGAGTAACAAAACCCATACAGATACCAAGGATCAAATGCTGATTTGAATGGAAAGAGTACCCAAGTTTCTAAAATTACTGGAAAACGACGACACCCAAGAATACTTGTAAATTTTAATTCCGTATTATTATTTTTTCTTTTATCTCAAGGTGTAGCTGCTCGAACCCCCATTTCACCATTACCCAAGTCATTATACAGTCCAAATTTGGGCATTCATGTGAGCTTATTTACGCCTTTAGGCTAATGCTGCAATACTCGCAGCCTCTAACATTTCCTTTCTTGTTTTTAAGAAAAAAAAAAAAACACAAGAACCAGATATATCACAGCGACCCGTTTATTCACAGAATTTACTCATGCCTTCAAGACGTTAAACCCATATTTTATTTTTACTTTATAGAATAGGTATAACCCAAATACCTAATGAAAAACAGATACTTTCTGTTCATATACTCATTATAATCAAAAAGTGAAGCAAAGAAAAGGAGAAGGGAAATCCATGCAAAACCAGCGATTCAGAAGGAGATTCAAAGGAGAAACTAACACACTCATGCAGAAAAAAAAAGAGCCACGAATATCCTTTTCTAGGTGCCATTTAGGAAAGAAAAACATTCATTTCATGTGATTAAAAAAATAGTAGATTACTACAAGAGGTAGGCTCAACATGCCTGAAATGCATTCATCAGATTCACCCAGCCTGCAATTTCTCCATCATCAGCACCTGTTGCTTTCCCCACAAGGTGCTCAATCTCTGCAAGGGGCCTCTAACCCAACAACAAGGACAACCAGTGACCATGGAAAGAGCAGGTCATAAAACTGCAAGGCAACATCCACCTGTGCGTAGCCAGCAAAAGAAAACAGTGATTTCTTCCCCCAAATTCCTCCCACCAAGAAAACGTGCCAGCAAGACTACCAATACGCATTGAAGAAATTAAATGGAGACCATAATTCTCCACCAACCGCCAGCAAACAACCAAGTTTAATCAACGTGAAGCAAGGGAAGAAAATGGTGCATAAGGATAAGAGAAAGTACAATATAATGTTTTCTATATTCTGTTGGTTACAATGCATTAAAAGCACATGACTAAATTTGAATAACTCCACCCTCCACGCAGCCAGTCAGCACAAATAATGCCCCTAACAACAATAAAAAAAAGAATTCCCACCAGCCCACGCCAAGCATGGCATCAGTGCAAAAATGATTAAACAAACTGGTGGTAAACCAAACTCCACGCCAAGAAGGAGATAAAACTGACCGTAACAATTTTACAAGTCTCTGGATGAGTAACGTGGCCTAAAAGGATTTAATAATTCAACACAAAATTTTATAATTTATTTACACAAATAAAAAAATATAACTGATACGAATTCATTTATTATTACAATAGTTTTCTCCATATAATTCACATAAGCTAAAAGGTATTGTTGTTGCAAATCAGCAACACCCCACGGATGCAAATCAAGGTTATGAATTGATGTTTTAGGAATCTAGTGTGATTGCACAACATGGAGACCTCTCTCCAAGTGTGGGACTTGTGAAAATGAGAGAGGAATCTCCAGATTAGAGGCTGGTTCCTCAAACTCCTCTGATTTAGATCTATATTTTACACAACTACAAGAGGTTCAGATCCTAATCCTACTCTAAATTGCAAGGGACAGGGGATAAAAATGCAAAATTTGAACTAACTAATGATGGTGATGCACCAAAGGAGTGGTGAAAACATTTTTGCCATGTAAATAGACACAAATTCATGAAATGCAACAAGGAAAACATACACAAGCTGATAGATGTAATTAGAGGTCTTAAAATGAAGTAAAACAATACAAACAGAGAGGACTGAAAGCATTCACGAGTTTGCCTTTATCAATTCCATGTAAAAATATCTTGCATTCCACCATCAAAGAGGTATAAACCTGTTATAAACTTGTGAAAAGGTCTGATTCTTAAAACTATCACTTCTTTGGAGGTGAAAGAAGAAGTTTGCAATGCCAAAAAGTGTTCAACCATGAAGAAATGAGCCAAATCTGGCTTTTACAGTGCATGGGTCGAGCCCAGGAGAGAGAAAATGTAAAAAACGTGGGAGCCCATTCCTCATTGATGGAAAATGCATTAAAACAGCATGGAGGACCTTACAAACCCATACCCTGTCATTTTTGACCATATTGGAGAAGAATGCGACCCATTCTGTATTAAATTTGGTTGTTGAAATGTCATTTCTGGCCATGGACACGTACCAGAACCGTTTTTGAATTTTCTCTCTCAAAATGAACCAAAATTAAAAATTTACCATGGAATCATGTAGATAATTTTAACAGCTTTCCAATGATATAAAGAACGCAAAAATCCGAGCTCTGGATCAAAAGATATGATCGTTTGAAGATTTAGGGAAAAAATGGCCCAAAAACGGATCGGCGGGAAAAAATTTCAAATTTTACCTCTTTTTTGTCTTTGGAAATTTTTTCAAAAATTCCCCACGCTCCGCTGGTCGGATGCCACGTGGCAGCTTCCTATTGGCTGTGGGCCTCAAATGGGAAAATTTTCCACAAAAACTCCGCCGAGCCATAACTTGAAAAATATAAGGAGTTAGGAGGTAAACTTTACCTTTATGGAAAGCTGAGAGAGAGCTCTATCTGATGGTGCCATTTCCAGAAAGCCTTGAGTGCCTTAAAATAAAAAAATGTGGACTGAGGCATAAGAGAGGCAAGAACACAAGGAGTTAGCCATAAAAAATGAGCTGGGGCACATTTTGGATAACAATTTTGGCGACTCAGAGGGTCATATGCCTGCTAGATGAAAGTACCGTGGCTGAAGCGAGTCCATTGGGCATGGAGCCATCAAATATTCTGTTTAGAACCCCAACTGACTTAGAATGTGTAAGAAGGAAGATGGAATATCACATGATGGAAGCAAGGACTGCAAAACATCTCCAGGGACAGCAAGTTGTGCCAAAGCACTTAGGGAAAGCAAAACTAACCTACAGCAAAACAATGTGCAAAGCACTTGGAGGAATGAAAATCTAATATAATATTTACAAGGTGGTAAATTTCCCTCTAGAAGCAACGCTTGAGATAGATTCCATTGACTGGAATCTACAGTTCTTCACCATCCAATGAGGCCAATTGGAAAGCATTGTTGTTCTTGCACTTTGTGACCATGTATGGGCCACTCCAAATGGCATCAAATTTTGAATGTCTTCTCGGTTTTGCTCTATCCACATCCCATTTCAACACTAGATCTCTAACCTTAAAAGATCTATCCTTGGCCTTCCTATCAAAGGTCTTTTTGATCAAAGCTTGATCCTTTTCCATTGCTTGGGATACACGATTTCGACCTCCTGCAGCTCCATCAACTCTGCATATCTCACCTCCATGGGCTCAAACTCTAGCAACTCTAATTGCTTCATGAGTTCCAATGTTGGCAACTCAAGTGACATGGGCAAGATTGCCTCTCTTCCATAAACAAGCTTGAACGGAGAGTTACCTATGGATCTCTTGGGAGTTATCCTATCATCCCATAAGGCCGATTTCAGTTTGGTATGCCAAGACCTCTAATTCTCATCAAGAGTCCTCCTAATGATCCTCAATAAGTTCTTGTTTGTAGACTCGGCACAGCCATTACCTTGAGGGTAATATTTTGATAAAGTGCTTAGGTAGATCCTGTTCTTGACAGCCCACTCGGTCACCTTAGATCCAATGAATGCCAATGCATTATCGAGATTATTGTAGTAGGTATACCAAATCTGGTCGTTATCCCCTCATAAAAGTCTAAGATGTTGGACTCATTTACTTCTTTGAGTGCTCTTTGCTTTAGTCCATTTGGTGAAGTAGTCAGTCCGTGTTGTCAAAATGCATTTGTGCCCTTGACTTGAATTGGGATTAATGACTCTAATGAAGTCCAAACCCCATTGCATGAATGGTTGGTCAACTGAGATTGGATGCATGGAAGGGTAGAAAGTCTCTCTTTTCCTATGAAGAATGCACAATTCTTACACCTCTTAATCCATGCATAGCAATCACTTGAAAATTTAGGCCAATAATAACCAGCCTTCATGATTTTTAGAGCTTGTCACTCTTGGTGTAAAATGACCACCACTGGTCCACCATGGAACTCTTCCAACACCCTATGAATCTGATTTGTGCTAATGCATCTCAAAGAACACTCCATTCACATCTTTCTTGAACAAAACTCCATCAACAATGGCATATGGGACAGCTGCAATCTGAAGTGTCTTCTTTGGGTCTTGTTCATCTCTGGGGGCATAGGCCTGTGCTTAGGAAGTGTATAATACCTTGGGTCCAGCAAGGAGTGGGGGCAGCATTGTCTTCTTCTTGATTGCCACTTGGCTCATGGCTGTCTTGGATTATCAAAACAACCTCTTCTTCATTGCATACTTCTTTTTGCTTCCCCAAAACCAGCTGCTCACACAATCCTTTCCCTCTTACCAGCTTGGTGATCTTGATCTCAATGTCATACTCCATGACACGGGTGATCCAACCTGCCCTTTTCTCATTCAAATCTTTGTTGAGGAGGAAGTCCTTAACCCCAACATGTGAGACCAGCAACTGGACCTTGTTGTTCGAGACTAAATGCTTGAATTTCTTCAAGCTTCTGATTACTGCCAGCACATGCTTCTCAATAAAAGAGTACTTCACCTCATAGTCATCTAGGCTCTGGCTGAAGAAGGCAATTGGCTGCTCATCATTATCCTTGTTATGTTGTACCAAAATGATAGAAATAGTGTCATTACCTCCAAATGCATAGAGGATGAAATCCTTGGAGAAGTTCGGGTTGATGAGAGTTGGTGCTTGAGAAATGGCTTCTTTGATTGCTTCAAAACTCTCCTTGCCTTCTGTTGTCCACTTGAAAGCCATGCTCTTCTTTAACATTTTGGTGATGGGCTTGACAAGGGTTGCAAAATCTGGGACAAACCTCCAACAAAGTTTATCCTCCCCAAGAAACTCGAAGGGCTTTCTTGTGGCTTGCAATGGTAGTGTTCTTATGGCTTCACCCTCTCTGGATCAATTGCTAATCCTTCTTTGGAGACAATATGGCCAAGGAGCTTTCCTTCATGTGCAAGAAAGATACACTTTCTAGGATTTAAAGACACTCCAAATCTCCTGCACCTCGTGAAAACTTGTCTCAAATGAGAGAGGTGGTCTGCTGCATTTTTTAAGAAAAAATAGTGATATCATCAAGGTAAATCAGCACCATGTTGTTAATCAAACCTTTGAACACCATGTCCATTGCCATTTGGAAGGTAGCACCAGCGTTGGACAACCCAAATGGCATTTTCCTGTATGCAAAAGTTCCCCATTTGGTTGTGAAGGCTGTCTTGAACTGGTCTTCCTCCTTCACCATAATCTGATTGTAGCCTGAGTAGCCATCAAGTAGTGAAAACCTCTCGGAGCCAGCCACAACTTGCAAGATTTGCTCCATGGAAGGGAGTGGGTAATGGTCCTTGAGAGATGCTCTATTTAAGTCTCTGAAATCAACACACAATCTGATCTCCCCACTCTTCTTTCTAACTGGAACCAAGTTGGCAACCCAACTAGAATGCTTGATTGGGAATATGATTCTTGACTCAATCAGCTTGTCCAATTCTTTCCTCATGAGAGGCTCCATGTGTGGATTGACTGGTCTTTGTTTCTACCTGACAGGCTTAGTATTTGGATCCAATTCAATGGTATGTTGAGCTAAGTTGGGATTGAAACCTTTCAAATCTTCGTAGCTCCATGTAAACACATCGGGGAACTCTTCACATAATTTGCATGAACTCATACCTTTCTTGATCGGTTGTTATCTATTGAATTTGCAATGGTTTGTTCTCTTCTACCAAGATGGATACTGAATCCTCTCTCTTGACCTGAATGTTTGCTTTCTCCTTTCTAAACTGATCATTGGGATTAAAAATGGACTCCAAAGTGATAAGTCCCTTGGGCAGCTTGTTAGTTCTCAGCTGTACCACCTAGTCACCATACTGTTGTTCCAAATTTTCTTGATTCTTAGCTGAGAACTTAGCTTCTTCTTGCAAGAAATGGATGATTTGCTGGTCATTCTCAAACACTTGCCAACTGACATTGTTATCCGGCACTGAAGGCCTCACAATCACGTGGATGTTTGGTTGTACCTTGTCTTTTTGAATGCTTTCCACAATGTCAAAGGCTGCCCCTACTGCTGCAAGCCTGTCAGCAGCTTGATTCTCTTTCCTAGGAATGGATTTGATGTCAAAACCCTCAAAATCTTCCATGAGGTCCCACACCATGTTCTTGTAGCACTTGAGTAGATCATTCTTGGCAGCATGCTGTCCCTTGACCTAATTTACAATCAATTCACTATCACCAAAGACTTGCAAGTTCTTTATTTTCTTCTTGATTGCCTAATGCATCCCTTGCACCAAGGCTTCATATTCATAGTGTTATTGGAGCATGCAAACTAAAATCTAAAAGCTCAATAGTACTTTACTCCTTGACGTGAAACAAGCATGGCTCCACCTCCTACACCTTATCTACTCCTTGATCCATCAAAAAATAGCTGCCATACCTCATTGTCATCTTCATGGTTTGGCTTGGTGATGCTAGGAATAGGCTGATTTTCTTTGTGTATGCAATAGACCCCTAGCTTAGATTCTTCCACTTCTTGATAAGGATCAAAAACATGTACCTTGTTTTCCCATTCATCAAGAGTTAGATCCGGGATGCTTCTAACCTTGGTGTCAGCTTCATCGGTGCTTGGGTGGTCTTCTTGATCAAATGCTGAACAATTGGCGTTGATCTGACTTGGAGTGTAAGGCTCAATGTGGAAGTTTGCAATAGGTTTAGACCTGATTGTAGCCTTAGTTCCATACCTCATTCTGAACAACATGTGTGACCAATCAATGACAAATATCCCCAATCTTGGTGTGAAGTCCCTTGACAAGCATAGGGCAAAGAGTGGTGGAAGGTCTATGAATGATACATCTTGTAAAACAACAATATTTGGACATGCATGCAAGGTAAGACTCAAGTTTCTAATCACCCCAACTGTTATTCTTTGCTGTCCCATCCAGCTTTACTACCCCTTTGGATATGGTTTCATCTTTGGATCCCTAGCTGATCAGCTATTTGTTTAGGCATCACTTGAGCTACTTCCCCCGGAATCTATCATGCAATTATGCACTAACTGATTTCCAATGATTAATGAAACATAGAAAGGAGGGGGCTTCAACATTTTACCTTGCTATCCTCCATGATTTCCCTTAGGCTGGGCAACATTTGTGAGCACTTTCTCTTGCATCTGAACTTGCTGATTCGAAGTTGGTCGAGTCCTTCATGGCAGCTTGTAACAAGTCTCTTTGGCACAGGGATAGATAGGGATTCCCACATTGATATATTAACATTTGTCTTCTTCATCGATCAATGATATCTTGAATAGTGATGAAGGATCTCTTTGTTGTCCCTTGCTTGTACATTCACTCCTTGCACGTGGGTAGCAATAACTGGTATTTGAGTTGGTCTAGGAGCTGTTCTTAGCTGCCCTTGTGCATTTGAAATTGGATTTTGCTTGCCAACCATTTGTGGAGCTATGGAAGGTTGTGGATTGGTTGGATCTAATGGTTGTTCTTCACCTAAATTCCTTCTTTTTGACCTTGTGTTGTCTGCACACCTTGAGAAACTACTTGATTCATGCCACGAAATCTTACGCTTGCCGATTTACCAATGTGGTGTCATTTGGGGCTGATTACTTGTTGGAATGTTTCTTGTTGTTGGTTGTTTCCTTGATTGCCTTCACCCTCCACACCGATAGTTGTCACCATTAATGCTTGATTGAAAGCACCATTGAAGCACATAGATTGGTTATGAGGTTCATTGCATGGAAAACACCAATCATACTCTTGAGCAACGTTGTTTTGTGTTGGCACCAATGCCTTAGAGGAAGATATGGCATTAGGATTATAGAGCTGAAATGGTCTATTGGCGGGAGGCCTTGTTTGATTTACATTTGCAGCTGGATTAGGAGGTCTTTGTGGTTGGTATGGCTGCCTGTTAGGCTGAGCTTGGAGCTGGTAAGAAGGTCTAAAACCTTGGGCTTGTTACCTTTTGAGAGTAACCAGCTCATTTCCTAGGTTTTGCAATTGCTTCATGACTTCTTGAAGCTAATTTGGGAACTTGGAGATGAAGTAGAAGCTTCATTTGAACTCGATTTCTAGGAGTGGGAGAAGGAGCCAAATTAGGTGCTTGATTGGTATTTGGACTCTCTAAACTTGGAAACAATGGCATGGGAGGTCTAGGGGCTGGTTTGCCAGCTTGGATCAAACAATTTTCAGCCCTAATGGAAATGCTATAAGCCATAGGGATAGTTATGCCTCCCATGGACTGAATCAACATAGAAATATCAGAATTTAGAGCTTTGAGATAATAGAGAAAAGCACCTTCTACTGTTGGCCTAACTGCCATTGGAATTCTCTCCCAAGTCTTTTGAAATCTGAAGTTGAAATCGGTCATTGTTCATTGGGAGCTCTCTTGATGGTTGTCACTTCTCCAAAAGAGACAAGTTGTCTCCTTCTCTCCAAATTGCTCATAAAGTGCTATACACAATGATTCCAATTTGTGATAGAACCAGCTCAAGGCTTCTAAACCATTGCAATGCTTTACCCTTGAATGAAGATGCCAAAGCAACTTGTGACCACTTGCATCTCATTGATTTCATGAATTACACAAAGGTTAGCAATATCCTTAACATGATCACCGGAGTAGTTTGATTTTCTCCGAGTGAAGTATGGAATGTTCTTCAGGTTGCAATAGGAATTGGATGTTGTGCATTGAGGGCAAGTGGGCTGCTACCTGTGAAATTGACATAGGGGTTGTTTTACACCATTCTAATTGGTCTTAAAACCCTTGTTGACTGAATGAAAGGCCTACCAGGTGGAGGAGTTGAGAGAGTTCTATTTGGTGGAGATGGAGACCTTTGAATCCTTCTTCCACTTTGCCTTACTCTTGGAGATAACTACGCAGATATTCAAACAACACCTCTTCTTCTCTAGCTCTTGACCTTGTAGTGATTCTTCTCATGAGTTTTCAGGCCTGCACTGCTGAAACCAGTTGATTTTTCCCCTTTGGAGTCGCCAGATATGCAAATTATAGCTCTTTTCAAGCAAGAAAATTGCAGAGATGCACATCAACTTTGCTGCAATAAAAATGAGACCTCTAAGGTCCCACCGGCGTGCAAAAAAGTTGTTGCAAATCAGCGGCACCCACGGATGAAAATCAAGGTTCTAATTGATGTTTTAGGCATCCAGGTGTTATTACACAACATCAAACCTCTCTCCAAGTGTGGGACTTGTGAAAAGAGAGAGGAATCTCTAGATTAGAGGTTGGTTCCTCAAACTCCTCGATTTAGATCTATATTTTGTACAACTACGAGAGGTTCGAGATCCTAATCCTACTCTAAATTGCAGGGGACATGGATAGAAATGCAAAAATTGAAACTAACTAAAGATGGTGATGCACCAAAGGAGTGGTGAAACTTTTTTTGCCATGTAAATAGACACAAATTCATGAAATGCAACAAGGAAAACATACACAAGCTGATAGATGTAATTAGAGGTCTTAAAATGAAGTAAAACAATACAAACAGAGGGTTTGAAAGCATTCATAGAGTTTGCACTTTGTCAATTCCATGTAAAAATCTCTTGCATTCCACCATCAAAGAGGTATAAACCTGTTACAAACTGTGAAAAGGTTTGATTCTTACAACTATCACTTCTTTGGAGGTCAAAGAAGAAGTTTACAATGCCAAAAAGTGTTCAACCGTGAAGAAATGAGCTAAATCGGCTTTTACACGATGCATGGGTTGAGCCTAGGAGAGAGAAAATGTAAAAAACATGGGAGCCCATTCCTCATTGATGTCAAATGCATTAAAATAGCATGGAGGACCTTACAAACCCATACCCTGTCATTTTTGACCATATTGGAGAAGAATCGACCCATTCGTATTAAATTTGGTTGTTGAAATGTTATTTACGGTCATGGACACGTAGCAGAACCATTTTTAAATTTTTCTCTCCAAACTGAACCAAAATTAGAAATTGACTATGGAATCATGTATAGAATTTTAACATCTTTCCATTGATATAAAGAACATGAAAATCCGAGCTTTGGATCAAAAGATATGATCGTTTGAAGATTTAGGGCAAAAACGGCCCAAAAACGGATCGGCGGGAAAATTTTTCAAATTTTACCTCTTTTTTGTCTTTGGAATTTTTTTCAAAAATTCCCCATGCTCCGCTGGTCGGATGCCATGTGGTAGCTTCCTATTGGTTGCGGGCCTCAAATGGGAAAATTTTCCACAAAAACTCCATCGAGCCATAACTTGAAAAATATAAGGAGTTAGGAGGCAAACTTTACCTTTCTGGAAAGCTGAGAGAGAGCTCTATCTGATGGTGCCATTTCCAGAAAGCCTTGAGTGCCTTAAAATCAAAAAATGTGGACTGAGGCACAAGAGAGGCAAGAACACAAGGAGTTAGCCACAAAAAATGAGTGGGGCATATTTTGGATGATAGGTATACGAAATTTTGTATGATTACTATTCAAACCGAGAAGATTAAATCGCATCAAACGAGCAAGCTAGAAGAAGTAAGAGTCGAATTCTCCATTACTCACAATGATTAAAATAACATGCAAACAGGCTTAAGCGACCAAGCGAAGAAAACTAGAGATTGACATTCAAAAGTAAACACGAAGCAAGGAACGACCATGGCACCAAGACGGGTAACCCCTTCCTCAACGTAGAATGGAGTTCATTCTCATGTAGCGACCAACCAAACAATAAAATCGCTTAACGATAATTAATAATACTGATTGATAACAATCGACACTAAAATAATGAGTTATCGTCGATCAATAATTAAAATAATAATATTGTTAATATTATTATTATTATTATTATTATTATTACTTAAAATAATTATTAATCATATTAACAAAGACGTATATACCAGCTCGACAATAATGTAAACCAATAACACTATAAAATAGAGGTCAGTCGATAATTAAATTAAAACAACATTGTTATCCTTCTATACTATAAATATAACTAATTTCTACTCACACCAATAATGGCCAAAGATCCGGCTTAACTATGCGACAACAAGATCCTTCTTTAAATAGGTTAACACACAGGACATTACACAGTCCACACATAGAGGTGTCAATAATGACTCGAGACAGCAAGAAGGAGAGGGAAGGTGCTAAAACATCATTGAGACATGGCCCAAGACAATGGAATTACACACAGCCGTTCGATGCTTAGCAAATAGGGGTCACTGTGACAAGAATCGGGGTAACTATCGAACGGGGCATCACATTCTCCTCCCCTTAAGAAAAGCATCGTCCTCGATGCGACATAACACAACAGAAAAGAAATGGTTCACAACCAAGAACAGGTACAAGAGAAAGTACACCCTATGGTTTAAAATTTTAGTTGATTAAAGCACGACCACATGGTAGCCTTAGGAACATTAGGTAGAAATTTTAACTTACAAGGTTCTGTGAAGATTGGCAGTTCCCTCTTATTTATTATTTCATTAGTTTCTTTCCATTAGCATTATTCTTAGTTTAATTTCTTTTTAAAATTTCACCATTGAAGATTTTGGTTTATTCCTTATTGTGGGTGCCCAACATGAACTGCTAACACAACACCCTATCGGGTTCAAAAAGACACTACTGATTCACAAGCACACAAGTATATACTTCATGACTGTATTACACCACAAAAGGTTACTCAAATATAGAATGGAATAGGCACAGTCCACATAACATAGTACTCGTCGCACATCAAAGACTGACATAAACAAAATACTCGACAAAAGAGTACTACAATCCACCAAGACATTTCCTCAATTCCACCTATGAGGATTTTTCATGACTCATAAAAACTACATGTACATAGGGTCCACAAGGGCATCAATGCCATATCCACAACATCACAAAATATATCCAACTGATATGAGTAACACATATATCATAACACCATAACCAAACATCATAACACATCAACATACCTCCTGAAGCATCAGTCACACATACATGCAAATCTCTTATGCCTCCCTCAAGCCCTTATGCCTCCCTCAAACTCTTATGTCTCCCCTCAAGTTTCTTTCACAATAAAATTTGATGCCATTGGCATTCCCTTATGCCTCCCCACAAGGAGGCCGGTTGTCCCCATGGCCCAAGACACATAGGGTTTGGACACTCCTAACCCAAGTGACATAATAACGCGTGGTTCAACAACCCGCTAGTTATCTGTAACTCCTTGGGGTGTACCCCCATACAACGAAGTGGGTCCATAGGTCCAACCATCCCATGGTGCATCTCATGACCCTATTCCACACATCACGACAATAGAACCAACATATCAATCCAATCAAAATGCCAACTGGAAAAGTACAAAGCCTTGGGCAAGGCGGTAAAATCTTAAAATTTAGAAGAAGATTCAAAACCAAGCAAAACAACTAACCAAATGACCATAGTTAGTGCAAAAATATGAGTGTTAGTACCACAAACCAAGGAAATGCCCAAAATGTAACGCATGGCAATCAAGAAAACTGCTGGTCCTTGCAAAAATAAAGTAAAAAGCTCAGTTTACGAATAAAATACACTTATAATAATGTCACATTACGATAACTGTGTGGCCTTATCTAGCCACCAAAGGGGTACTCAACGAGTTGCTAGCACTCGGAACATCAAGCCTCAGCTCATAAAAATATATAGCAATAATACAACTGTCATCATCCCGATCGGAATCATCTCGCCACAACTTCAACAAGGCTCAACATAGTCAAAATCACATAGGTTGAATCCATATGACAACCATATCGGAGAGAGAAAGAAAGTACAAGTCACCATCTACTGAGCCTAAGGTGTCTGCGAAACACAATATGCATGACACCCGTTGAGCAAGTGCCACACATACCAAACGAACAAAAGTGGGTTTTCAGCCTATGTAAGGCTCCACTTCCTATCTCGTACTCGGCTCGAGTGACTGGTCAACGGTACACATTTTCTCACTCCGAACATACACAATTTACCAATTTCCCTCAGGGTCGGTTAGTGCAAGGTTCACAACATAACATGTAACTACATCACTAACACAATGGTGGTACACACATAGCTACCATAACATCTTACGTATGGTATGTATATAGGGTAGATCACAATCATACATTCACCGGGTGTAATACATCACTTTACCACATTCTACACCCAAAGTGCAATCACTACACAATAGGGTTCATAGGCTCACTGTATGCCCCTATATCACAACATGAATCATTACATATTACACAAATCATACATACGATGAACATAATAACATCACAACATAACATTAATTGCTTCATAACAAGGTGATACACACATTTCTTTAAAACATAGTAAAAACATCATGATACAACTCAATTCACTTTACATCAATCCAGTCATACAACATATCGACACACCCACATAACACAATATGCCACAATGCTCTAACCCCCTATCGTCCACATTAGAATTCTTTTCACACATCACAAGCAGTAATTCACACGTGAACTCTTCATAGAATCCACAAGAAGGGGAGAATACTCCCATCCCCAACACATCAACATGATAACAAATATGCACTGAGTGACATACACATCATGTGCGTTAACAATATCACAATTACGACAATAATCACATCACGCTTATACCACATTACTCTTCCAATATAAACCACCATCATGCAATACCATCATCTCCATGTAACACTATCATGTACACCATCATCATCATGTAATACCATCATCTCCATGTAACACTATCATGTACACTATCATGTACACCATCATCATCATGTAATACCACCATAACTCCAATCTGGCCCATAGGTTCGAGAGCATGAACCTACGCTCTGATACCAAGTGTAACGCCGCAAAAAAAAAAGGCACACAAGACTACATAGAAAAACACAGGATAATTTTTTTGACTTGCTTCGACACATAACACGACACAACATGTCGTCACAAGGTTACAACCAACTCTGGGAACCACTTGTTACGAGGATGACCACAAGGTCAGCACGGAAACGTTCACACCCAAAAGGATAATACACTTTTCTTTTGTGAGAACAACATAGAAGTCCAACCACATGACACTCACACAGCTAGGGCAAGCCATAGTAAGAAATGATTGAAGGTTATTTATTTTGATAAAACACCCTTTAACTCATGACTTATGTTTTCAGAGAGATTCAAGATATGATTCACACGATTCATCTTACCAAACTAAATTATTTTCTTAAGCACTGTAGAGTAGTTCACTTATAGTCTTCTCATTATGACAATTATTTATTTTATTTATTTATTTGATAAAGGTGATAATTTAATTTCACAAGGCCATCTATTCACACTTACGCTACTAAATCTCATTCATACCCTTATGACAACATTGGTTCATGTTCAACAAACTTAAGGGAGAATTACAAGGCACTTTGGATAAAGTTAAAGGAAGAAGTTCAATTGAGTTCATCCTTGAGACATCGTTAGTTATTACCAAGATTTAATTGGAGCTTGAGGTTTTATCCAGAAATATTAAAGATTTTACTTAGGCTTCATTGAAAGAGCTTTACAAAAGGAACTATTCACTTTCCAAAAAGGCTGAGAGATAAATTTCATGGTTTCTATATTGTTTCCCCCTACTTATTAAATCTTATTATCTTCTAACAACTATCAATTTATTTCACCTTAGAATATTTTTACAAATTTCACCATAAAAATTATAATGTTCGCTAGTGTAGTTAGGGTTAACATGCTATATAATTTTACTTAACCAAGGATAGTTTCATCTTTGATCACTTAGGGAATTTCTTGTTCTCAAGTAAGTCATCTCTACATTAATTTATTTGAATATAACTTTTCGTTAAACTTCTATAAGGATTAACCAACCCATTTTATTTTATTTATAACACACCATTATAAAGTCTTAGAAAGTTTTAACTCAACACTTTATTCTCAAGATCAAGGTTTTACAATATTCATGTCAATGTAGAGATTGAATATTACTTCTCACAAGGATAAGTTACCAGTCTAACAACAAAAAGGACAAGACAACTTCATCTCGTAGTTTTCCGAACATTCCAAGGCAAGAGATCTTTTAAACTCTTTTGCAAGAAATGTTACAAAATTTACAACACATTGAACATTTTTACAAGGAACTTCAAAAATTGAACTGATGAAACCTTTACACTCTTTTCTTTTAATCTACATGCATAATCCATCTACACAAATATTAACTAGAGTCAGTTTGCTAGAACTGAGCATGTTAAGACTACCCATTGCAACAATAAGCTAACATTTAACAATAACATGAAAGGAATGTTCTAATTCAAGAATGGATAAAAGCACAACTCACAAATCCAAAAAAATGCTTCACACAAAAAGATATTTATACCAACCAACAAGGAGGAAGCCAAAAATACCAGTAAGAATAAAATTTCATTTATCAAGGCAAGACCTTATGGGTTAGGAACAAGAAGGTCAAGAGTATTGAGATTTCAATCATGTAATTCTATGGATTACGTGATTGAAATTCAATGCTCAATCCATCCATCTAAAGGGGTCCAAGAGTGGATAGAGCATACCAGTTATGATCATAGGTGCGTAACAAAACAAGGTTATTAAATCCTTCTAAAAGGGAGGTTTAATCATGATTGAAAACTCCAAGAGCTTTGTGCCAACCGTGAAGTGAATACAATATTAATAAATCCACATGGCCCTTCGTAACAGGTCAAAATTTTACCAGATAATTGACACCACAAGCCACAAGGACAAGGGAGATTGGATAACATTACATTGAACAATATATTCCTAGCTGAAATCAAGACCATATGGTCTTGTTATGTTTATTCCCATCCCACACAAGGGGTACACAGTAGTAAAGTTTGAATCCAATATCACAAAAGGAATAAAAGCTAATATGGGTGGTCACGTCTAGTTAATTAACACAGTAACCATTTATCACCCACCATGGGATGAGTTATCACAAACAAAGCCATGAGTTCATCTCAAAACTTCCGCATTGGCCAAGATCATAATAGCTAGCTTTCAAGCCACAAAAAAAATAAACAGTGGTAAGGATATCGTTCATTACAACAAGTTGTTATCCAAAATGTGCCTGCTCATTTTTGTGGCTAACTCCTCTCATTTTTTCCTCTCTTGTGCCTCAGTCATAATATTTTGATTTTCAAGCACTCAAAACCTTTTGGAAATGACACCATTGGATAGAGCTCTTTCTCAGCTTTCCGGAAAGGTAAAGTTTTCCTCCTAACTCCATGTATTTTTTGAAGTTATGGCTCGGTGGAGTTTTTGGAAAAAAATTTCCACCGAAAGGCCCATGGCCAATGAGATGCCAACACGTGGCACCTAAAGTGGTGGAGCACGGGAAATTTTGGAAAATTTTCCAAATGACCAAAAAGGTGCAAAAATTCAAATTTTTGCCCGAACCCGATTTGGCCTGTTTTGCCCTAAAACTTCAAATCGCCATATCTTTCGATCCAGAGCTCAATTTTTTGAGTTCTTTATATCAATAGAAAGCTGGTGAAATTATCTACAAGATTATTGGGTAATTTTTTCATTTTGATGGATTTTGGAGAGAGAAAATCGAAAAATTCCTCTAGCACGTGTCATGGACAGAAATGACGTTTCAACCACCGTTTTTAATGAAGAATGGCTCGCATTCTCTCCCAGCATGGTTAAAAATGTTAGGGAATGGGTCTGTCAGGGCACCCATGCTATTTTAATGGAATTTTGGTCAATGGTTGAACCCCTTGCACTTTTTCCCACGTTTCTCTCTCCTAGGGTCGTGGTTTGCACTGTAAAAGCCAAAATGAGTTCATTTTTTAAAGGAGAGACACTTTTTCAGCTCTGCAACTTCCTTGTTCTTCCTCAGCAAAATTTGTGAAAAAAATTTACCTTTCCATGTAATGCAGCACCTTTTCTTGCCTCTAGATCACTGTAATGTACTGTATTGGATCTGAGATGTTGATATATGTTCTGTGATTAAAATCCCTCAATCCTTTCATATATCTATCATTGCTTTCTTGATCTTTCATTACATTTTGAGCATTTGTGCATATTTTGTGCTATATTTCCTTATGGATTGTGTATTTCATACAGCATCAGGTGTCTACAACTCCTTTGGTGCATCACCTATTAGCATTAGTTCTTTCTTTTTACATTTTCTATCCTTGTCCCTTTGGAATTTAGAGTAGATTTAGGAGTTTAAACCTCTACAATTATGCAAGTAAAATAGCTTATCAGAGGAGTTGAGGAACCAGCCTCTAATCTAGAGATTCCTTTTCCATTTTTGTAAGTCTCACACTTGGGAAGAGGATTCAATGTTGTGCAATCACACTGGATGCTTAGAATGATCAAACTAGAAATCTGATCAACATCCAGGGGGTGCTGCTGATTTGCCACAACAGTTTTGGCATGCCCGGTGGGACCTTAGAGGTCTTCCACTTTATCTTTGATAGGTTGGTGTGTTCTTGTTAAAGATTCAGCCTTTTGGAGGCACTTTCAAAAGAACATCTATCGACTCCATCTGGTAAACAACTCATTCTCTAAGTTGCAGACCTATTTTCCATTCATTTCCATCCATTCTTCTTTCCATCATTTTCACTCTTTTCCATTCCATGAAGTTGTGCAATCATGACTTCATTTCCATCATGGAATTCACATTTACAACAATAGTATATTCCACCTCCAACATGTTTTACAACTCCTTCAAATCAGCATTTTGATCAAATTCAAAATCAGCATGTTTACCCATATGAGCAGCAATGCCAAAGTCAGTTTGGCTATGAAGCATGTCAAGCACAAGGGTATGCTGGTTGTGAGGGTAGTCAAGAAGAAAATGCAGATCTGCTGGAACAAATCCAAAAGATGGAGGTAAACATGGTGCAATCTAGGGCTCAAGCACAAATGAAAGCATTTAGAATCGGTTGTAGAGCACCTTGTCCATGGGTGGGACCTTTTCCAAGGCATTACAGCCCTCAAGAGAAGCTAGACTTCATGATTACAACACTACCATTGCTTGCAAAGTGGACTGAAGGAATAAAGGTGTATGAGAGGAGTATTCAACAACCTTGTCAACAGTAAGCACACCATCTCATGCCTTTTCTCTCCTTCTTTCCCAATCTATTTTATCTCAACAGTGTCAAGTTTTAAACTCTCCATCTGTTATCCCAAGTGTTGAATCCATTTCTCCATTCCCTAGTCTTCCACCCCATCTCAATTCTTCTATCCTTTTCCTTTCCAAACAGCCATTCCCTCCAAAGAAACAAGAGTTCCTACCTCCTCCACCACCACAAAAAATTGTAAAATCAATTGAGTTACAATCCACTTCTCCTTTTGCAGTCCCAAATCCATGTTGGGAGGATAAAAATCAGAATGTCAATCAAGGAAAAAGTAGCGAAAGAAGAGCCAAACAAGGATGAAGAAATTCAAAGTTTGAAGAGTTGGGCTCTTAAATTCGGGATTACAAAAATCCCCTTGATGGTGAAACCAATAGAGGATGTTGAAGTTGGAGAACAAGTGGAAAACAAGGCTGATTTTAAAACAGCGGTGAAGCGAGAAAAAGCATGTAGTTTGTTGGTGATGAGTTGGGTGTCCATGTTGGCACTTTGCCCAAAGAAAATGTTGATCTAGTTTGCACTGCAAAATCAGCCATCGAGAAGGAAGGAAAACCATCTCAAAACCCCATCTTTGAGGAGCAAATGGATGAGGTCAAGTCAATTTTACAACAATGAGAAGAAGGAAGCATTATTGATACGTTTTTGCTTTCATTTGAAGGGGCTGATTTGATTGATGAAGCCATTATGGAGGTGAACAAAACAGGTCCAAATTGTGAGCAAAAGCCACAAGAAATTTCATGCTTCTCTCCCACTTCATCTCTCCAATAATCTGATTTTTGGGATGAGTTTGGATTGACAAGTTTCATGTTTGAAAATGAAGTTATACGGGGTGAAGAAAATGTAGATTTGGAGGCCACCATACAAGAGGGAGAGACTTTTCTACAAAGCAAGACATCCAATTTTGATTTGCCATCAGACTTAGAAGAATGTTTAGATGAAGAGCTAGCTGAAACTATCATGTTTCCTTCTTCACCATTCATTCTCCAACAACAAGAACTTGCTACCATGGACAAAGGAGTTCAAGGACAACACCTACAGTTTGCAACATGCCTCTTGAATCAAAGCTAGAAGAATTTGATCTTCCAAAAGCTACAATGGAGGCTCTAAAGCCAACAATGTATTGCAGCGAGTAATAACAATGCAAAAGCAACTTCATTGGATGTTGCAATCAATAACGAGGAGTTGCACACTATAGAAAAGTTCCATGTTGCCATGAAGGAAGAGAAAGAGCAGAAAAGTCCTACCATTGCTTCCACATCACCCACCCAAGAAGGTCTACAAAAAGACTCCATTTTTGGAGTTGAAAATTAGAGCTATGGGCATATCAAACAGATCATACCTTGCCCAATAAGGTATTTGACTTCATTGGAGTCAAAGGAGAAGTCACAACCAGTCATGCTTGCTTCTAAGCATGAGGGTGAGCTACAAAGTACCAAGGATCAGCTGTCATACCTCTTCAATCCAAATGCGAGCACTAAAAGAGGTATTGGATTTGTTTTCAGTTGACACCTTGATGATTTGGGTAGAAGACCAACTTCTTGTTGATTTTCCACTCATTCAATCATCCATGTTCAGTGCCAAATCAATTACATGGTTGCAACTTTTGAGAAAGGAAGCTATTTCTCCCAACCAATTACGAGGTTTGTAAATAGCCCACTTTTGCTTCCGAGTTAGAGTAAGATAGGTAGTTTTTCTTTCAGGTAAAAGAAGTGCTTGTGCACACTCTGCATGTTCATTTTGGAGCATGTATGACCTTTAGTTTTGTACATACTTTTTGTGGTGCTGGTTTTCTCTTGCAGTCCATTTCGAGTGGGTTTCCAAGTGGCTCGAGATAAGTTTTCAAAGTTCAGATCAGTTTGCAGGCTACAACTCATGACTCCATGCCCAATGGATGCTTCAGGCAACTGGTAACTTCATCCAGCAGGCAGATGACCCCTCTGAGTCACCAAAATTGTTATCCAAAATGTGCCCCTGCTCATTTTTTGTGGCTAACTCCTCTCATTTTCTCCTCTCTTGTGCCTTAGTCATAATTTTTTTCTTTTTTAGGCACTCAAAACCTTCTAGAAATGACACCATTGGATAGAGCTCTTTCTCAGCTTTCTAGAAAGGTAAAGTTTTCCTCCTAACTCCATGTATTTTTGAAGTTATGGCTCGGCGAAGTTTTTAGAAAAATTTCCCCTGAAAGGCCCGCGGCCAATGAGATGCTTTGCCACGTGGCACCTAGAGTGGTAGAGCGCAGGGAAATTTTGGAAAATTTTCCAAATGACCAAAAAGGTGCAAAAATTCAAATTTTTTCCCGCCTTGACCCAATTTGGCCCTGTTTTTCCCTAAAACTTCAAATCACCATATCTTTCGATCCAGAGCTCGGTTTTTCACGTTCTTTATATAAATGGAAAGCTGGTGAAATTCTCTACAAGATTCTAGGGTCATTTTTGCATTTTGATGGAGTTTGGAGAGAGAAAATTGAAAAATTCCTCTGGCACGTTGTCATGGACAGAAATGACGTTTCAACCACTCGTTTTTAATGAAGAATGGCTCGCATTCTCTCCCAACATGGTTAAAAATGTCAGGGAATGGGTCTATCAGGGTGCCCATGCTTTGTTTTGATAGCATTTTGGTCAATGTTTGAACCCCTTGCACTTTTTCCCATGTTTCTCTCTCCTAGGGTTGTGCTTTTACATCCTTTGTAAAAAGCCAAAATGAGTTCATTTTGTAAAAGGAGACATTTTTTCAGCTCTGCAACTTCCTTTTTCTTCCTCCTTGGTAGAATTTATGAAAAAATTTTACCTTTCCATGTAATGCAGCACCTTTTCTTGCCTCTGGATCACTGTAATGTAATGTATTGGATCTGAGATGTTGATATATGTTCTGTGATTAAAATCCCTCAATCCTTTCATATATCTATCATTGCTTTCTTGATCTTTCATTACATTTTGAGCATTTGTGCATGTTTTGTGCTATGTTTCCTTATGGATTGTGTATTTCATGTAGCATCAGGTGTCTACAACTCCTTTGGTGCATCACCTATTAGCATTAGTTCTTTCTTTTTGCATTTTCTATCCTTGTCCCTTTGGAATTTAGAGTAGATTTAGGAGTTTAAACCTCTGCAATTGTGCAAGTAAAATAGCTTATCAGAGGAGTTGAGGAACCAACCTCTAATCTAGAGATTCCTTTTCCATTTTTGCAAGTCCCACACTTGGGAAGAGGATTCAATGTTGTGCAATCACACTTTGGATGATTAGAATGATCAAATTAGGAATTTGATCAACATCCGAGGGTTCTTTGCTGATTTGTAACAACAACAACTAAAGAAGTTTCCCCCTTTCATAAATAAACAAGGATAATGATCAATCTAAACAACGTATTATAATTACCTTTAATTATTTTAAAAATAATTTTTGAATACCTTAACCTTATCAAAGAAATTAAGATCATTTTCATTCTATCAACAAGAATGAAGACCATACCCTTATCCCTCGAGAAAAAGTAATGATTATACAATGTAATAGAAGACATATCATTGACCCTATCTTGAGCAAAATTTGGTTTCATCACCTTCCAAACACACGAGAGAACAAATTCCTTTAACATACGCCCTCAACATAAAAGCACACTCGAAGTCGACTTTCACCTTCCTATTGGAGTAACAAAACCCACATAGATACCAAGGATCAAATGCTTATTTGAATGGAAAGATTACCCAAGTTTCTAAAATTACTGGAAAATGGCGACACCCAAGAATACTTGTAAATTTTAATTCCGTATTATTATTTTTTTCTTTTATCTCAAGGTGTAGCTGCTCGAACCCCCATTTCGACCATTACCCAAGTCATTATACAGTCCAAATTTGGGCATTCATGTGAGCTTATTTATGCCTTTAGGCTAATGCTGCAATACTCGCAGCCTCTAACATTTCCTTTCTTGTTTTTAAGAAAAAAAAAAAAAAACACAAGAACCAGATATATCACAGCGACCCGTTTATTCACAGAATTTACTCATGTCTTCAAGACGTTAAACCCATATTTTATTTTTACTTTATAGAATAGGTATAACCCAAATACCTAATGAAAAATGGATACTTTTTGTTCATATACTCATTATAATCAAAATGTGAAGCAAAGAAAAGGAGAAGGGAAATCCATGCAAAACCAACGATTCAGAAGGAGATTCAAGGAGCAACTAACACACTCACACGTGTAAAAAAAAAAGAGCCACGAATATCCTTTTCTAGGCGCCATTCAGGAAAGAAAAACATTCGTTTCATGTGATTAAAAAAATAGCGATTACTACAAGAGGTAGGCTCAACATGCCTGAAATGCATTCATGATTTACCCGGCTGCAATTGATTTCTCCATCATCGGTTGTGTTACTTTCCCCACAAGGTGCTCAATCTTTGCGAGGGCCTCTAACCCAACAACAAGGACAACTAGTGACTGACCATGGAAAGAGTAGGTCATAAAACTGCAAGGAAACATCCACATGCGCGCGTGTGTGCGAAAAAGCAGTGATTTCTTCCCCCAAATTCCTCCCACCAAGAAAACGTGCATGTGTGAAGACTACGTACGCATTGAAGAAATTAAATGGAGACCATAATTCTCCACCACCACCAGTGAACAACCAAGTTTAATCAACATTAAGCAAGGGAAGAAAATGGCACATAAGGATAAGAGAAAGTAGAATATAATGTTTTCTATATTGTTGGTTACTGATGCATTAAAAGCACATGACTAAATTTGAATAACTCCACCCTCCACAGAGTGCAATCGGCCTGTGTGTAATGCCCGTAACAACAATAAAAAAATAATTCCCACCAGCCCATTACATGAGCATGGCATCGGTGTAAAAATGATTAAACAAAGCCGTGGTGGTAAACCAAACTCCACGCCAAGAAGGAGATAAAACTGACCGTAACAATTTTACAAGTCTCTGGATGAGTAACGTGGCCTAAAAGGATTTAATAATTCAACACAAAATTTTATAATTTATTTACACAAATAAAAAATATAACTGATACGAATTCATTTATTATTACAATAGTTTTCTCCATATAATTCACATAAGCTAAAAGGTATACAAAATTTTGTATGATTACTATTCAACCCAAGAAGATTAAATCACATACAGATGAGCAAGCTAGAGGAAGTAAGAGTCAAATTCTCCATTACTCACAATGATTAAAACAACATGCAAACAAGCTTAAGCGACCAAGCGAAGAAAACTAGAGATTGACATTGGCAAACACGAAGCAAAGGGAACGACCATGGGACTAAGGCGGGTAACCCCTTCCTCAACACGTGAGCGGGGTTCATTCTGCAAAGTGACCAACCAAACAATAAAATCACTTAACGATAATTAATAATACAGTTGATAACAATCGACACTAAAATAATGAGTTATCGTCGATCAATAATTAAAATAATAATATTGTTAATATTATTATTATTATTATTACCACTTAAAATAATTATTAATCATATTAACAAAGCGTATATACCATTTCGACAATAATGTAAACCAATAACACTATAAAATAGAGGCGGTCGATAATTAAATTAAAACAACATTGTTATCATTGTATACTATAAATATAACTAATTTCTACACCAATAATGGCCAAAGATCCGGCTTAACTATGCGACAACAAGATCCTTCTTTAAATAGGTTAACGCATAGGACATTACACTGATCCACACACGAGAGTTTAAATAACGCCTCGAGACAACAAGAAGGAGAGGGTTCGTGTTCAAAACATCAACGAGACATGGCCCAAGACAACGAGAATTACACACGTGTGGTGTTCGATGCTTGCAAATAGCGGGTCACTGTGACAAGAATCGAGGTAACTATCGAGCGGGGCATTACACGTTAGCTTGTGCGTGCGCGTATGTGCGTGTGTGTGTGTGTGTGTGTGTGCACACACACACACATGAATGTGCGTGTCCGTGTGTGTGCATGTACGTGTGTGTGCATGTGCGTGTGCATGGCGTGTGTTTGCATGCGCATGTGCATGTGCGTTTACTGTGTGTGCATGTGCATACAAGTGTGTGTGTGTGCGTGTGCGTGTGTGTTAGCCTATGCGTGTCCGTGTGCATTAGCCTATGTGTGTGTGTGCATGTCTGTCTCCATGTTTTCTTGTGCATTAACCTATGCATGTGTGTGTGCATCTACATGTTTGAGTGTGCATTAGCCTATGCGAGTGCGTGTGTGTGTGTGTGTTTGTGTGTGTAAGCATTTTTGCATGTGTGGGTATGGATGTGTGTGTGTGTGTGTGTGTGTGTGTGTGTGTGTGTGTGTGTGTGTGTGTGTGTGTGTGTGTGTGTGTGTGTGTTTATGTGTGTGTGTGAGTGTGTGTGTGTATGTTTATGTATGTGTGTGTATGTTTATGTATGTGTGTGTAAGTGTATGTGTGTGCATGTGCATGTGCGAATGTGTGTGTGTGTGTGTGTGTGTGTATGTGCAGTGTGTGTGTGTGTGCTTTTACTGTGTGTGCGAGTGTGCGTCGACATGCGTGTGTGTGGGTGTGCATCGTGTGTGTGTGTGTGTGCGTGCATGTGTGTGTGCGTGTTTGTGCACGTTTTTATGTGTGTGCGTGTAAATGATTATTGTCGCGTGCGCGTGCGTGTGTGTGCGTGTGCGTGTGCATGTGCGTGCGTGTATGCGTGTGTGTGCGTGTGCGTGCACGTGTGCATACTGCGTGTGCTTGCGTGTGTGCGCGTGCATGTGCGTGTGCGTGTGCGTGTGAGTGTACGTGTGTGTGTGTGTGTGTGTGTGTGTGTGCGTGTGTGTGTGGGTGTGTGTGTGAGCGTGTGCATGTGCATGTGTGAGCGCGTGCGTGTGGGCGTGTGCGTGTGCGTGTGCATTTTGTGTGTGCGTACATCTGCATGTTTGGGTGTGCGTGTGCATTAGCACATGTGTGCGTGTGCGTGTGTGTGTGACTATGCATGTTTATGTATGTGTGCATGTGTTTATGTATGTGTGCGTGTAAGGGTATGTGTGCGTGTGAGAGTGTGTGTGTGTGTGTTTATGTATGTGTGCTTGTAAATGTATGTGTGTGTGTGTGAGCGTGTACGAGTGTGTGTGTGTGTGTGGGTATAGGTAGTGCAGTGTGTGTGTGCGTGCGTGCGTATGTGCACGCGTGTGCATCGGCGTGCATGCGTGTGGGTGTGCGTGTGCATGTGCGTGTGCGTGTGTGTGTGTGTGTTTTTACACATTTGTGTGTGTGCATGTGCATGTACGTGTGCATTTACGTGTGTGTGTGTTTGTGCATGTGCATGTGTGTGCGCGTGTGTGTGTGTGTGTGCGAGCGTGCGCGTCCATGCATTAACATAAGTGTGTGCGTGTGCGTGTGCATGTGCGTGTGCATGTGCGTGTGCGTGTGCGTGTGCATGTGCGTGTGCATGTCCTTGTGCATGTGTGTGTGGTTGTGGGTCTATGTGTGTGTGTATCCGTGCGAGTGTGTGCGTGCGCGCATGCGTTAACATATGTGTGTGTATGCATATGTGTGTGCGTGTGCGTCTGCGTATACGTGTGCGTGTGTGTGTGTGTGTTTGCATGTGCATGTGCGTGTGCATGTTGTGTGTGCGTGTGTGTGTGTATGTGTGCGCATGCGTGTACGTGTGCATATGCGTGTGTGTGTGGGTGCATGTGTATGTGTGTGTGTGTACATATTTGTGTGTATGTGCATGTATGTGTGTGTGCATGTGCGTGTGTGTATGTGTGCATGTGCATGTGTGTACGTGCGTGTGCATATATGTATTTGTGCATGTGTGTGCGTGTGCGTGTGCGTGTGCGTGTGCTTGTGTGTGTGTGTGTGTGTGTATGTGCGTGTGTGTGCATGTGCATGTGTGATATCGTGTGTGTGTGTGTGTGTGTGTGTGTGTGTGTGTGTGTGCATTAGCCTATGCGTGTGCGTGTGTGTGCGTGTGTGTGTTGTGCATGTGCATGTGCATGTGCGTGCGTATGCGTGTGCGTGTGCATGTGTGTACATATGCATGTGCATGTGCGTTGCGTGTGTGTACACACATGTGTGCATGTGCGTTAGCCTATGCGTGTGTCCACGTGTGCATTAGCCTATGCGTGTTCGTATCCGTCTGCATGTTTTTTTCTTGTGCGTGTGCTTTGTGCACGTGTGTGTGTATGCATGTTTGCATTTGCGTTAGCCTATCTATGTGTGTCATGTGTTTGCGTGTGTGAGTTTTTTTGCGTGTGTGGAGTGCGGTTGTGTGTGTGCGTGTGTGTGTGAGTGTGCATGTATGTGCGTGTGTGCGTGTGTGTGTCGGTGTGTGTGTGTGTGTGCATGTGCGTGTGCATGTGCGAGTGTGTGTGTGTGGTATGGGTTTGTGTGTGTGCTTGCTTTTGTATGTGCGCGAGTGTGCGTCGGCATTTGTGTGTGTGGGTTTGCGTCTGTGTGTGTGTGTGCGTACGCATGTGTGTGTGCATGTTTGTGCAATTTTTTACGTGTGCACTGTGATAAAGTGTGTGCGTGTGTGCGTGCGAGTGCACATGGCGTGCGCGTGTGTGTGCGTGTGCGTGTGTGTGTGTAGTGTGCATGTGCGTGTGTGTGTGCGTGTGGGTGTGTGTGTGGCGTGTGCATCTGCGTGTGCGTGTAAGTGTGTGGGCGTGTGTGCGTGTGCGTGTGCGTGTGCATGTGTGTGTGCGTGTGCATGTGCATGTGTGTGTCCATGTGCGTGTGTGCGTGTGCATGTGTGTGTGTGTGTGTGCATGTGCATTCGCGTGTGGTTGTGCATATGCGTGTGTGTGTGTGTGTTTATGTGCACGCGCGTGTGTGCGTGTGCATGTGCATGTTTGTGTGTGCTTGCGTGTGTGGGTATGGGTGTGTGTGCGTGTGTGGGTGAGTGTGCGCGCGTGTGTTTTTTGTATGTGTGTGTGTGTGTGTGTAAGTGTATGTGTGCGTGTGAGTGTGTGTGAGTGTGTGTGTGTTTATGTATGTGTGCGTGTAAGTGTATGTGTGTGTGCTTGGCGTGTGCAAGTGTGTGTGTGTATGGAGTGCTGTGTGTTTACGTGCGTGTGTATGTGCGCATGTCTACGTGTCGACATGTGTGTGTGTGTGGTGTGTGTGTGTGTGTGTGTGTGTGTGTGTGTGTGTGTGTCTTTGCATGTATGTGTGTGTGTGTGCATGTGCGTGTGTGTGTGTGTGTGTGCGTGTGCATATATGTATCATGTGCATGTGTGTGTGTGTGTGCGTGTGCATGTGTGTGCATGTGTGGGTGCGTGTGCGTGTGCGTTTGTGTGTGTGGGTTGTGGGTGTGTGTGTGTGTGTATGCATGTGCGAGCATGTACGTTTGCTTGCGTTGTGTATGTGTGTGCATGTGCTTGTGTGTGTGTGTACATGTGCGTGTGAGTGTAAGTGTTTGCGGGTGCGAGTGTGTGTGCGTGTGTATTCGCTTGTGTGTGTGTGTGTGTTTAATTATGTGTGCATGTAAGTGTGTGTGTGTGTGCGTGTGAGTGTGTGTGTGTGTGTGTGTTTATGTATGTGTGCGTGTAAGTGTATGTGTGTGTGTGCGTGGTTATGGGTGCATGGTGTGTGCATGTGTGTGCATGTGCGTGTGTGTGCATGTGCGTGTGTGTGTGGGTGTGTGTGTGTGTGCGTGTGTGTGTGTTGTGTGTGGGTGTGTGTGTGTGTGTGTGTGTGTGCGAGTGTGTGTGTGTGTGTGTGTTTGCGAGCGTGTATGTCCGCATGCATTTAAATATATGTGTGTGTTTGTATATGCGTCTGCGTGTGCGTGTGTGTGTGCGCGCGTATGTGTGCGTGTGTACGCGCGTGTGTATATGTCCGTGTTCGCGTATGTGTGTGTGTGTGTGTGTTTGTGTGGGTGCGTGCGTGTGTGTGTGTGTGTGTGTGTGTGCATGTGCGTGTCGGTTAGCATGTGCGTGTGCATGTGCTTGTGTGTGTGGGTGTGGATGTGTGTGTGTGGGTTGTGTGTGTGTGTGTGTGTGTGCGTGTGCATGTGCATTTCGTGCGTTAACATATGCATGTGCATGTGCGTGTGCGTGTGCATGTACACGTGTGTGTGTGTGTGTGCATGCGTTTGTGTTTGCGTGTGCGTGTGCGTGTGCGTGTGCATTTGCGTGTGTGTGTGCATGCGTGTGCATGTGCGTATGCGTGTGTTTGTGGTGTGCATATGTCCATGCGTGTATGTCTTTGTGTGTATGTGCATGTGTGTGTGTGTGTGCATATGCGCGCGCGTGTGTGTGTGTGTGTGTGTGTGTGTGTTTGCGTGTACGTCCGTGTGCATATATGTATGTGTGCATATGTGTGTGTGTGTGTGCGTGTGCGTGTGCATGTGCATTTGGGTGTGGGTATGTGTTTATGTGTGTCTCCGTGTGAGTGTATGCATCCGCGTGTGTTTATATATGTGTGTGAGTGTCCATTTGTGTGTGCGTGTGTGTGTACATGTGTGTGTGCGTGTGCATGTGCGTGTGCGTGTGCGTGTGCGTGTGTGTGTGTGTGCATTATCTGCGTGTGCATGTGCGTGTGCATGTGTGTGTGCTTGTGTGTGTGTGTGTGCGTGTTTGATATCGTGTGTTTGTGTGTGTGTGTGTGTGGGTGTGTGTGTGTGTGTGTGTGTGTGTGTGTTGGTCTCCTCGGAGAAGTTTCTTAATGCAAAGTACTTCTCCATTTCACTAAGCCAATTCTCAACTCCGTCCCCAAGGGTTGTTCCATCAAACTTTGGAGGACTTATTCTCTTTATGTCATTTGTAAGTTCAGCTACTAATCTTGCCCTTTTATTTTCAGGATGATTAGGAGCATTCACATTACTATTATCAACACCCGGATTCCCTCCATTGGTGTTGTCCACAGGAGGTGGCTGATCATTTATATCAGCTTCTTCTTCCTCCTCTTCATTGCCCATTGATTGCTGTTCCAAAATAGTCAAACGATCTCTCGTGTCTAGTAGGGCAGCAAGGATTTCATCCAGCTTTTGAGCGATGAATTTGCTTCTCCACCCGGTGTTCGCAACATTTCTTCTTGTTCTAACCATTTTACATTCAATAAGAAAATGTAAACCTTATTAAATTGTGGACTCATTAGGTCCAAGAGTTCAACCTTCAGCTCGATACCAAGATGTAACATCCCCATTTTAAGATACTAGAAACAAGGGAATTTTTTTTTTATTATATACAACGTTCCTGTTATGATTATATAATTCAAACACACGTTCAAGTTTTAATAATTGTTCTTTGTCGATTAATGCGGTTTGGATCACACAATTTCCTTTTAAAACTAATGTTCTCTGTTCACATATTTGCAATATGGAACACACATTCAGTGCCATTCAATCATATAACAGATACCATATGTTGTTGTAAATGACTCGAAGAACTACCGACCTCCCACTTTATGGCTCGGAGTTTCAGCGATCTCTCATTTCATGACTCGGTGACTTACCGATCCTTCATGTTAATTCATGCATAGTATAATGAATATACAGGGTTCTTTTACCATTTCCGGTTATCGAAGTGATCCATTTAAGAAGCCTATCTGAATATACATTCTTGATATTCATCGACATCTGCATCTTAAACTAGGTGATTAGGACAACACAACCAGCACTTGCGATACTTTGGCCAAAGTTTTTCACATGCTTTGCATGATCATATTCCTAGATGTGATACACACCATGGAATACGTCCTTCACCTCACTTCATCTATTATCTAGAATGGTCTTTCTGGTCTCTACCCAGTCCTTCCATTTAAGGTCAAACTCTAACCTCAACTAGCAATATGAGCAGTATAGGAAGTTACTCATGGTAACTAAAGATACGCGAGACATACGGTGTCGTTCTAGATGACTCCGTGTGTCTAGTTACCTTTAGTCCTCAGGAGTCACTCATTATATACGTGATCACATTCTATCCCCACCAAGAACTTATTATCCGACTTATGTAAACTTGATGATTTAATTCGGAAGGGCATTGTAATATGTCGGCTATAACATTGTGTCATCATGAAGGCCCCCTTCACGAAGACACCATATTATAGGCTGGCGTATGTCGATGTCTACGGAATCCTCTCATCGAGGTACACATCCATTTCAATTGTGATTTGGTTATAATCTTAGTATTTAAGATCAACTTTCAGCACCATGCTTGATCCTTTATCCTTGTTCTTGTTACGGTTGTATGTAGCTAAGAGAGACTTAATCCGTCTTCTAGCTTAATACACATCTCCTCCTTCATACCGAAGGGTTGCATATTCACTTCTTGGTTCCTTTCTTAATCTTTGGACTAATCGGTCCATTATCGATAAACTTAATAAGTTTAACCTATTAAACTTAACCAAGTTTTCCACAAGCTGTAAAAACAAATTCAGAATTCCATCTTATTAGACATCATTTAAGCGAGGTCTAATTCTAAATGAATTTATTCATTTATCCTCCTTAACCTTACTTAGTTAAGGTGCATTAACAATAGATATGATTTCCCATATCTTTATTTTAAATTTAAACATTCGAGCTATTAACGAGTCAGAATACAAGGTTTGGCTGCCCCTAAGTTATTTGATATCCCTTAGCTTTCAAACTAATCCCGAATACCTTCGATTAGGATTTTGTTTATCTAAATCTTTTTAATGTCAATTCAAAATTCATCTTAACCCAGTATGAACTAATTGCACATTTCAACGTAAAAGTTGCATTCGGGTAAAGAATAGATGTTATTTCCTTTTAAATTCATCCATTAACATTTGAATAATTCCAAGTCAAGGAATAATGTTATATTCTCAAACTTATTCAACAATATCAAACGATCTGATTATTGAAAATATCACACTTTTACTTGTATTCATCCATCATATTTACAATCTATACATTTGCCAGTCAAAGCAGTGGACTTTGTTTATATCAAACAACATTACAACTCATAAAGATAGAAGAATGTAACTTCTTCCTTTCTCATTTCCTCGTGGAGGAGTAATAGCTATCAATACAATCCATCTTGATTAATCAAAGAAGTATCGGAAAACAACCATGTCTTCATTTTATACTCAAGTTTCATCTGCAAAATTACTTGCAGGTCGAGTTCATTGAAGCTTAGAGCATATTAAGCACTTGTCTTTAAAATGAGGTGCTTTTAATTAAGCTGTCTCATAAAAGAACCACTGCTTTTATGAAACGTTAATATGAACATCATTCAAAATTTAAATACCAAAAGGATGAACAGCATATCAACTCAATCATCGATAACCCTCCCAATCGAACAAAGGATTCTTGCCCTCTTTCCCAAATAATTATTACAAGAAGTAATTTCCTTGACATTCATTTACAAACATACGCAAGAACTAAAAACACAACTATGCAACTTGTTGTTCTAACATAAATGCTATCAATTCCATTCTCTTACAATAGTTGTGAATTCAAAGATAGATCTTAACTAAAATCTAAACCGAATTATTGTCCCTTCCTTCATCTGACTCATCGATTTCAAGCAATCAAACGAAGAGAACAAGCAAACAACAATTAAATACAATGCTTAACCCAAGCGATACGAAATTCGTTCCATAACAATTATAGATTTCCAAGCGTATGTATGAGAGAAAAATGATCATTAATTCAAATTATCCATTCACACTCTCTTTCTTTTCCTCATAGTTGTCTTAGAAGTTTTAATCCAAATGATATCAATCAATGATAACGATCCAAAGAGAAATAAACGAAAATCAATAATCGAATATAAGGGAGCAAGATCATATCACCTCTTCTCTTTGTCTATCCAAATACCTCTTATTTAGAAGCGGACATACTCGATAGTATAATTCATTGAGTAGTATATTGATGGTTGAAAACTACTATTACCTTTCCAAAAAGTTGACGAGTTCATTACAGTTGTCTATAAACATTAGTACCAAAAGAACCTATAAACGAATCATTTCCTTTTAAACATTTCAGAATACCATATCAAATTAGTACAAAAAGTAAGATGCTCACACTTTCTGAATAACCTTCTTTGTCCCGGGGAACCGTGTTTTTTATGCAAAAAAAAAAAAAATCAAGGAATTATAACTCGCATAATAGTCTATTAATATCACCACGGCTTTTGTTTTCCCAAACGTTTCCACACATTGAACTCGAAATACAATATTTGCATAAAAATGCCTTTATCGATGCAAACCCGCATAGGGTAATAGATAACTCACATAATAATCAAATATCAATGCAATCAAAAATCTCAACAAAAATGAAAACCTCAAAATCTCATTTGTTTCATTCATTTGCATAGAAACACTAAGCCATGTTCGTTTTTATGATGACATTCGAGACTAGAAGATCAAACCGCATCCAAAATGCACAATAAAATCCTCTTTCCCATTACCTTGATTTTGAAGCGTGAAAAAAATAATTCATTAATGATTTCAAAGAAGAACAATCATTTTCTTGAAACACAAAGAATACCCAAGTCGTGTTCATTCTTTTAAGGGCAGTTCAACCAGACATACAAATCATCTCATCTTTTCATTTTCACAAGAATGCTCGAACTCGAAGTGATATTCATTTAGCTAATGTATTTATTAGCACAACCCAAAATGGTAATAAAGTGAATACCCAACACTGCCAAAATGAACCACACAGCAAGGACAATGTATTCAACTTAATCATTATGCGAAGAATGCTCAAGCCGTGTATACTGACAAAAGAAAATGACTCAACTCAAAAATCATCTCAGCGTAACAGCCAAATCAAATAACCAAAACCCCCATCATAAGAAGCGGGGTTGTTTTAATGAGACTATTAAGCAAAAGCAAGCGGTTTAAGGAGAAGGGCTTAACATGCTGTTAATTTTTTTCTTGTGGCTCGAAGAAAACCGCACCCACTGGAGTTGTTTCTCTCCACGACATCCTCGGCCAGGCTTTCCAACCCCGTCACTAACTTCCACGAGGCTCAAGAATAGCCTTTGTTTTCCAAAGAACAGAGATAATAATCAAAACACAAGCTGGTTCGATGAAACCATGGAGAAACAAAATGCGAGAGCAACTAAAATCCAAATGCACACAACAACAACAATTTTCCTTTTTCCTCTATCCTCTTTCCAGGCGAGCTGGTCATTAAGACCAAGATAATTAATGCATTGAATGCTCTTCCTTTCCTCATTCCTCACGCCACCACCTGAGACTCGGGTTGGTGAGTTTCCAAATTTCAAATTTGCATATAAATTCCATTTAGTTTCTAAGCTAGTTGGACGCCTCCAACTTTTCTTTGTTCCCAAAACTTGGCGCTATACATGTAAGGGCTTCATTTACTTGTCCCATTAAATTTCTTACCTTCCCCCTTATCCTTTCCATCCACATGGGTCTATCGTCCCCTTCCTTAGGTTAGGATTAGTTTAGGATTTTAATAGTCCATATCTAGGTCATTCACCTAGTTCATAGGTTAATGGAATTTATATCTATTTTCTCCCTTATGAAATCTAAAATCCATATAGGATAGTAGTTAGGGTATAAGATAAAACTTAGGGGTAGGTTAGGGTTTAATCCCCTAATATTTAATTAACTAGTTTCCATATCAAGTCTTTCCGCCTGACAGTCATATTCAACATTAAGCAGGACATTTCGTCCTAAGTTCCACATACCTGTGCCACTTGCATCCAGGCCCTTATCGTCTTATGCTTTGTCTAGCGTTACAACGGTGTGTGGTTCGAGAATCGAACCTTTTTCATTGGCATCTACGTACCAGATATTCATACCTGAAATCAGGTGCTTGACATTTATATCAACCTTCAGTCTGGTTTAAAAGTAAATCGACAAAGCGATCATAAGAAGGCCACAACATACCTTGGATCAATGGAATTGATTCAAGGCGTCTTATCAATCAGCGAATAGAGTTCATCAAGCATACGACAAGTCTGTTTGTCTCATTAGCAATCACACAAAGCAATAATAACCACATCCCAGTATCAAGTTACAGACAAACAAGGGTCCGGATCAACACACATTCCTCTAAGATCAAAGATGTGTCTTAACATATTTATCTTCATTTTTGTGCGATTCTGACATCATGAAAGGTAATTACCATGATAACTTACAAAAATCAAGGCGTTACATTCCTCCCTTCTTAAAGAATCATCGTCCGATGATCAAATTAACCAATTCAGGAGTTTACTAGGACAAAATTCAGTTATTGTCCTTCCATTCATAAGTTCATACCAAAAATAGATTCACTCTTTAAAACAGTGTTTTAAGATAAGCTGTAAAATAGACCAATAATTGTCTAAATTTGGTAGAATTATCGAGTTTTTGAATTTCAATTTCGATCAAACAAGTATGGAAAAGCAGATCTCATTTCTTGAGATTTTCCCAAGTTGCACTTTCTTCGCTAAAGCTGGTCCCCTTTGGACCTTACATTGATTCACTTCACGATTTCTTAAGCACAAGTTGGCGAGTTCCCAACACTCGAATGGGCTTAATCACGATTATTCTGGGTCTTGGACTGCGAGGAATTCGAATTAGCACATGTGATAAATGCATTACGTATTTCTTAAGCAAAGAAATATGAAAAACATCATGCATTTGTGATAAAGCGGGGAGGTAATGCTAGACGATAAGCTACAGGGTTGATTATTTCAACAATTTCAAAAGGTCCCACGTAACGTGGCGACAACTTGGCACCTTGCCAAAAGTTATTAAGCTCTTTTTCAGCTTAACCCAAAGAAATACCTTCTCACCAAGTTTATAATTCCTATCGAACCCACTTTAAGTCTGCATAACTCTTTTGCCTATTGGCAGCCTCCTTTAGATGTTCCCGAATCATTTTGATTTGTTGTTCCATTTCCTTGAGGATTTCTAGCCCAATTACCTCTCTGTCCTCTCGTTGTCCCAGTAACGGGGGTTACTGCATTTTCTTCCATCTGATGCTTGAAAGGGCGCCATTTTTAAAGAGGTGTGGTATGTATTATTGTAGGCAAATTCAACCGGCGTGAAAGGTATTCCTCCCATTTATCTTTTGGTCCATGCAATACATTCTTAACATGTCCTCTAAAACTTGATTGACTCTCTCGGTCTGTCCATCCGTCTCGGATGATATGCGAGCTGAAGTTTAATTTAGTTCCCAAGGCCGCATTAAGCGTTTGCCAAAACCTTGATGTCATCCTCGGATCTCTGTCGATATGATCAATTCGGGTATTCCATGCAATCTAAAATTTCATGTACAAATCTTCTTGCTAACAACTTTGGTGCATCGTCTTTCAAATTACCAGCATGAAGTGTGCCACTTTGGTTAATTTGTCGGCGGCAACCAGGATGATATCATGCTTATTCCTTGACATAGGCAATCCTTGAATGAAATCCATCGTTATCACTTGCCATTTGTATTGTGGAATCTTTGGGGATCTGATAATCCGTGGGATGCATATGTTCCACCTTAACATGCTTGACATTCCAAGCGGTGTGTTACAAATTCCACCACATCCTTTTTCATTCCCTTCCGAAGTATTGCTTCTTTAAGATCAAAGCATTTTCGTAATGCCGGGGTGTCAGAAAAAGGTGAATTATGAAATTCGATTAACAATTTCCTTCTTAAATCATTTGCCAAGGGTATATAGACCTGTTTTCGAACCTCGAAATTCCTTCATTATCAAAGCGAAATCCTTTATACCTCACATCCTTTGGATGCTGCGCAAGTGTTGTTTTAACTTCTTTGGAAATAAGGATCGATTCAAGGCATCTTTCACCTCATCCTTAAAGCGAGTTCTTAACGTTATAAGAGCGAGAGATGTGCTTCCTTCGACTCGAGCATCTGCCACTCTATTTTCCTTGCCTTTGATGTAGCTTATATCAAAATCATCTTGAGACAGAAATTCTAACCATCTTCGTTGTCTTGCATTCAAATTTGGTGAGTAAAAATATACTTGACCCCGGATGGTCAGTTTTTAACTCAAAGGTTTGCCTAAAGGTAATGCCTCCACATTTGAAGTGCATGTACAATGGCGAGCGAGCTCTAGTCATGTGGAGCATAATTTTGTTCATGTAACTTAAGCTTTACTTGCTTTCATAAGCTATAACATGGTCATTACATAACGAGAATACCTCCAAGGCCTTCTCCGATGCATCCGTTACAACCATAAAATTTCCATTTGGATGCAGTATAGTTAAAATAGGTGTTGTAGTTAAGCTGTTCCTTTAAATTTTTAAAGGTAGATTCACATTTGTCGATCCAGGACAAATTTCTTATCCTTCTTTTGCGGTGAAGTGATTGGGGCAGCAATTTTTGAAAAATCCTTAACGAACTTTCTATAATATCTGCCAAGCCCATGAAGCTTCTTACTTCATGCACGTTCTTAGGCGCGAGCCACTCGGTTATAGCTGCGATCTTTGAAGGGTCTCTGACTATTCCGTTCTTGCTTATAACGTGTCCCAAATAATGCACCTCTGCATCATAAAAGGAACATTTAGATAGTTTACCATCTGACTTCCTCTTTCTTAAAACTTCCAGGCACTACCCTTAAATGTTCTTGGTGCTCTTGACATTTTAGAGTATATAAGAATGTCGTCTAAGAATCTGAAGCACAAACTTGTCTAGGTATTCTTGAAAAATATTGTTCATCAGATTCATGAAGGCGGCGGTGCATTTGTCGACCCAAAAGGTAACACCGTGAATTCATAATGCCCATACCTTGTTCTAAAAGTTGTTTTATGAATATCTTCTTCCTTTATTCTCGGTGATGATACCCAGGATCAAGATCTATTTTTGAATAGTGATGCTCCACGCATCAGTCGAAACAGATCATCAATCCTAGGAAGTGGGTATCGATTCTTAATAGTTGCCTTGTTCACATTCTATAATCAATGCACCTGAGTCTCGATGTGCCATCCTTTTCTTTACAAAAATTACCGGCGCTCCCCATGGTGAGATGCTTGGTCTTATCGGCCCCTTAGTCAAAAGTTCTGTAATTGAGCCTTTAGCTCTACCAACTCGAGGGTGGTCATTACATAAGGTGCCTTAGATATGGGTTCGAGTTCTGGCTTGATTTCTATTGCAAAGTCAAACTCTCGTTTGGGTGGAAGACACAGTAATTCCTCAGGAAATACATCACTGAAATCCCTTAATAATGGATATCTTTCCATGAAATCATTATCCTCCTCGGCATTTTCTGTCATTTTTACTGCATACAAGTGTGCGCCTCTATTTTTAGCCCTTTTTAGTTGCATAGTTGTTAGTTTCCTAACTGTGACTTCACGCTTTACACCTTGAATGATTGCTTTGCTTTTGCGGTCGTCAAAACAACAAATTTGTTTTTCATAACAATCGACCTTTGCCTTATGTTCTGCCCGACGATTAACTCCATAATGATATCATATGATCCTAAAGGAGTGACATACGAGTCAACTTCGGTGGAGAAACTGGGCAAGTCAAGAATTGCCCCAAAAGGCACATTTATTGTATGGACAACATTATTCCCATAATGCCTTGTCCATGTCTTATCCATTCGTTCAGCCTTTCTTTTTAATTTCATTGCAAGTTTAGTAGAAATAAAGCATTCGGTGGCTCGATATCAAAAGTATGACTACGGGTGTGCGAATAACTTACACAGGAACTTCTATAGGCGTAACTTGCTTTTCAACTTGTTTATTAGCCACCGCGGCGTGTATCTATCTTTGCGATCGCGATCATCCTTTTTTTAGAGACGTGACTCGTGTAATGGTCCTTTCCATAGTTGAAGCATCCTCCAGTGGCCCTTTCCTAGGCTCAAATTTGTTACCGACTTTGAAGTTATCATTACGGCTCCCATAGGACTTTTGTCCATTGCCACTAACTTTTGCGAAGGCTATTCTCACACACTATTTGGGTTTGTTCATTACAAATTTCTTGTTGTTATCTACAACAATTTTGTTTTCACACCAAACCTTTTCCAAGGCCCCCTTTTGGGTGCGAGAGATGAAGAAGAATTGGGAATCTTCTTCCTTATCTCTTCCCTATGAGCGAAAATTGCTCTCGATTTCTATTCTGTCTTATTGCCTTTTAAACAACTCCTTCCATGGTGGTTGGACCGTGGACATCCACTTCACCACCATGATGGGATTTAGTCCCATTATGAACTTTCGTATTCGAACTTCTCGTCGACTTGATGCTGCGGCACATACTTAAGGAGTTTAGTAAACCCTTCCCGATATTCATCACCGTCGGCCTTCCTTGCGACCGAGTTCTGAAATTCGGTCATTTTCCTATCAAAATAGAGTTGAGGCAGCCACCGTTGCCTAAAGTAACCCTTAAATTGATCCCAAGTTATGTCGATTCGACAATATTCAACTCAACCTTACGGTTGTCCCACCATGATGATGCTTCAGAGAAAGGCGATATGCTCCCCATATCGCTTTGGTCTCCTCGGAGAAGTTTCTTATTAAAGTACTTCTCCATTTCACTGAGCCAATTCTCAGCTCCGTCCCCAAGGGTTGTTCCATCAAACTTTGGAGGACTTATTCTCTTTATGTCATTTGTAAGTTCAGCTACTAATCTTGCCCTTTTATTTTCAGGATGATTAGGAGCATTCACATTACTATTATCAACACCCGGATTCCCTCCATTGGTGTTGTCCACAAGAGGTGGCTGATCATTTATATCAGCTTCTTCTTCCTCCTCTTCATTGCCCATTGACTGTTGTTCCAAAATAGTCAAATGATCTCTCGTGTCTAGTAGGGCAGCAAGGATTTCATCCACTTTTGAGCAGTGGCTGCTTCTCCACCCGGTAACGGGTTGTTCGCGCATTTCTTCTTGTTACGACCATTTTACATTGATAAGAAAATGTAAACCTTATTAAATTGTGGACTCATTAGGTCCAAGCTGCAACCTTCAGCTCGATACCAAGATGTAACATCCCCATTTTAAGATACTAGAACAAGGAAATTTTTTTTTTTATTTATATCTGAACGTTCCTGTTATGAATTATATAATTCAAACACACGTTCAAGTTTTAATAATTGTTCTCTGTCCAATTAATGCGTTTGGATCACACAATTTCCTTTTAAAACTAATGTTCTCTGTTCACATATTTGTAATATGGAACACACATTGATGCCATTCATCATATAACGAGATACCATATGCTTTGTGTAAATGACTCGAAGAACTACGACCTCCCACTTTATGGCTCGGAGTTTCAGCGATCTCTCATTTCATGACTCGGTGACTTACCGATCCTTCATGTTAATTCATGCATAGTATAATGAATATACGGGGTTCTTTTACCATTTCGGTTATCGAAGTGATCCATTTAAGAAGCCTATCGAATATCATTCTTGATATTCATCGACATCTGCATCTTAAACTAGGTGATTAGGACAACATGACCAACACTTGCGATACTTTGGCCAAATATTTTCACATGCTTTGCATGATCATATTCCTAGATGTGATACACACCAATGGAATACGTCCTTCACCTCACTTCATCATTTATCTAGAATGGTCTTTCTGGTCTCTGCCCAGTCCTTCCATTTAAGGTCAAACTCTAACCTCAACTAGCAATATGAGCGAGTATAGGAAGTTACTCATGGTAACTAAAGATACGCGACACATACGGTGTCGTTCCTAGATGACTCCGTGTGTCTAGTTACCTTTAGTCCTCAGGAGTCACTCCGTATACGTGATCACATTTCTATCCCCACCAAGAACTTATTATCCACTTATGTAAACTTGATGATTTAATTCGGAGGGCATTGTAATATGTCGGCTATAACATTGTGTCGTCATGAAGGCCCCACCTTCACGAAGACACCATATTGTAGGCTGGCGTATGTCAATGTCTACGGAATCCTCTCATCGAGGTACACATCGAGCTCAATTGTGATTTGGTTATAATCTTAGTATTTAAGATCAACTTTCGCACCATGCTTGATCCTTTATCCTTGTTCTTATTACGGTTGTATGTAGCTAAGAGAGACTTAATCCGTCTTCTAGCTTAATACGCATCTCCTCCTTCATACCGAAGGGTTTATTCACTTCTTGGTTCCTTTCTTAATCTTTGGACTAATCAGTCCATTATCGATAAACTTAATAAGTTTAACCTATTAAACTTAACCAAGTTTTCCACAACTATAAACAAATTCAGAATTCCATCTTATTAGACGTCATTTAAACGAGGTCTAATTCTAAATGAATTTATTCATTTATCCTCCTTAACCTTACTTAGTTAAGGTGCATTAACAATAGATATGATTTCCCATATCTTTATTTTACGAATTTAAACATTCGAGGCTATTAACGAGTCGAATACAAGGTTTGGCTGCCCCTAAGTTATTTGATATCCCTTAGCTTTCAAACTAATCCGAATACCTTCTAATTAGGATTTCGTGTTTATCTAAATCTTTTTAATGTCAATTCAAAATTCATCTTAACCCAAGTATGAACTAATTGCACATTTCAACGTAAAAGTTGCATTCAGGTAAAGAATAGATGTTATTTCCTTTTAAATTCATCCATTAACATTTGAATAATTCCAAGTCAAGGAATAATGTTATATTCTCAAACTTATTCAACAATATCAAACTGATCTGATTATTGAAAATATCACACTTTTACTTGTATTCATCCATCAGATTTACAATCTATACATTTGCAGTCAAACGCAGTGGACTTTGTTTATATCAAACAACATTACAACTCATAAAGATAGAAGAATGTAACTTCTTCCTTTCTCATTTCCTCGTGGAGGAGTAATAGCTATCAATACAATCCATCTTGATTAATCAAAAGTATCGAAAACAACCATGTCTTCATTTATACTCAAGTTTCATCTGCAAAATTACTTGCAGGTCGAGTTCATTGAATTGAGCATATTAAGCACTTGTCTTTAAAATGAGGTGCTTTTAATTAAGCTTTCTCAATAAAAGAACCCTACTTTTATGAAACGTTAATATGAACATCATTCAAGAATTAAATACCAAAAGGATGAACAACATATCAACTCAATCATCTAATAACCCTCTAATCGGATAAAGGATTACTTCCCTCTTTCCCAAATAATTATTACAAGTAATTTCCTTGACAACATTCAGTTACAAACATATGTAAGAACTAAAAACACAACTATGCAACTGTTGTTCTAACATAAATGCTATCAATTCCATTCTCTTACAATAGTTGTGAATTCAAAAGATAGATCTTAACTAAAATCTAAACCGAATTATTGTCCCTTCCTTCATACAACTCATCTGATTTCAAGCAATCAAACGCTGAAGAGAACAAGCAAACAACAATTAAATACCAATGCTTAACCCAAGCAGTACGAAATTCATTCCATAACAATTATAGATTTCCAACTGTATGAGAGAAAAATGATCATTAATTCAAATTATCCATTCACACTCTCTTTCTTTTCCTCATATTGTACTAGAAGTTTTAATCCAAACGTGATATCAATCAATGATAACGATCCAAAGAAAAATAAACGAAAATCAATAATCGAATATAAGGGAGCAAGATCATATATCACCTCTTCTCTTTGTCTATCCAAATACCTCTTATTTAGAAGCGGACATACTCGATAGTATAATTCATTGAGTAGTATATTCGATGGTGAAAACTACTATTACCTTTCCAAAAAGTTGACCGAGTTCATTGCAGTTGAGTTTACATAAACATTAGTACCAAAAGAACCTATAAACGGGAAAAATACCATATCAAATTAGTACATGTAGCAAAATAAGATGCTACAATAACCTTCTTGTCCCGGGGAACCCGTGTTTTATGCAAATAAAAAAAAATCATCAAGGAATTATAACTCGCATAATAGTCTATTAATATCACCACACTTTGTTTTCCCAAGCGTTTCCATACATTGAACTCGAAAAATACAATATTCACATAACAATGCCTTTATCAATGCAAACCCATAGGGTAATAGATGTGCAAATAAAGGTACAGTCAAAACAATCTCAACAATGAGCCAAATCTCATTTGTTTCATTCATTTGCACTGCAAAAAACACTAAGCCATGTCGTTTTTATGATGACGATTCGGACTAGAAGATCAAACCACATCCAAATGCACAATAAAATCCTCTTTCCCATTACCTTCAGATTTTGAAGCAGCAAAGAGAAAACATAATTCATTAATGATTTCAATAAGAAGAACAATCATTTTCTTCAAACACCCGAGAATACCCAAGTCGTGTTCATTCTTTTAAGGACAGTTCAACCAGACATACAAATCATCTCATCTTTTCATTTTCACAAGAATGCTCAAAACTCAGAAGTGATATTCATTTAGCTAATGTATTTATTAGCACAACCCAAAA
>CM031235.1:282557413-282565837 GCA_018340775.1 Taxus wallichiana var. yunnanensis
ATGGGTCTGTAAGGATGACCATGCTTTTTTGAATGCATTTTGGTCAATGATTGAACCTCTCCCACGTTTTCCCACTTGTCTCTCTCTCAGCTCGTCCACTTGCCTTATAAAAGCGATTTGGCTCATTTTCAAAGTGTGGAACATTTTTGTGTATTACAGTCCCCTTTCTCACCTTGGAAGTGATTTTGGTGGAATATCAGACCTTTTCTAAGAGTCAGTAACTTTATTTTTCCTCTCAGGTGTTGTAATGCAAGTGATTTTTATGATTAAAATAACAATACAGCCTCTAGTGATTAGTTTTCATCCTCTGCCTATGTTGTTTGGTTAATTTATGATCCTTCATTACAATTATCAGTTTGTGCATGAGGTTCTTTGTTGCATTTTTATGGACTGTGTCAATCTGCAGAAGTAAAAAATGCTCACCACTCCTTTGGTGCATCACCTATTAGCTTTAGTTCTTTCTTTTTGCATTTTCTATCCTTATCCCTTTGGAATTTAGAGTAGATTTAGGAGTTTAAACCTTTGCGAATTGTGTAAGTGAAATAGCTGATCGGAGGAGTTGAGGAACCAACATCTAATCTGGAGATTCCTATTGTTGCAAATCAACAAAGCACCCCTGGATGTAAATCAGGTTTCTAAGTTGATGTTTCGGGCATCCAAAGTGTGATTGCACAACATTGAAACCTCTCTCAAGTGTGGGACTTGTAAAATGAGAGAGGAATCTCCGGTTAGAGGCTAGTTCCTCAAACTCCTCTAATCATATCTATTATTTGCACAATGCAGAGGTTCGAGATCCTAATTTTATCTTAATTTGCAAGGAGACGAGGATAAGAAATGCAAAAATTAAAACTAAACGATAAGGGTGATACACCAAAGGAGTGGTGAGCACTTCTTGCTCATGCGTTGACACAAATCAGAAATTGCAACATAAAACATCATGCACAAAGTTGATAAGTTGTAAACAAGGGTTTGAAATGAAGCAAACAACACATACAAAGGACTCGAAAGCATTCACAGAGCCCGCATTGTGATTTTCAACGTCAAAATCCTTGTATTCCAACACCAAAGAGGTAGAAAAACATCTTACAATTCCCCGGAAGGTCTAATACTTGCCAAAATCACTTGTTGAAAGTGAAAATAGAAGCTTGCATTGTGCAAAAAAGTGTTCCCCATTTGAAAAATGAGCCAAATCGCTTTTACAAAGGCATGGGTCGAGCCCAGAGAGAGAAAATGTGAAAAATGTGGGATCCATTCCCATTGACCAAAATGCATTAAAAACAGCATGGAGGTCCTTACAAACCCATGCCCGACATTTTGACCATGCTAGAGAAGAATGTGACCCATTTTGCATTAAAATTGGTTGTTGAAACGTCGATTATGTCCATGGGCGCGTACTCAGAAGCATTTCTTGATTTTCTCCTCAAACTGAACCAAAATTCAAAATTGACAATGGAATCTTGTAGAGAATTTCACTAGCTTTCCATTGATATAAATAACATGAAAATCGAGCTGGATCGAAATATATGGCGATTTGAAGTTCTAGGGCAAAACAAGCCAAAATCGGATCGCTTTGATATTTTTGACCTAGACACGTGGCGAGTTCGATTGGTCATGGACCTTGCAAGGAAAAATTTCCCACAAAAAATCATCGAGCCATAACTTGAAAAATACGTGGAGTTAGGAGGAAATCTTTACCTTTCTAGAAAGCCGAGAAAGAGCTCTTGTTGTTGTAAATCAGTAGCACCCCTGGATGCAAATCAGGTTTCTAAGTTGATGTTTCAGGCATCCAATGTGATTACACAACATTGAAACCTCTCTCCAAGAGTGGGACTTGTAAAATGAGAGAGCAATCTCCAGTTAGAGGCTGGTTCCTCAAACTCCTCCGATCGATCTATTATTTGCACAACTACAAAGGTTCGATCCTAATTTTATCTTAATTTGCAAGGAGACAGGGGATAAGAAATGTAAAAATTAAAACTAAACTGATAAGGGTGATACACCAAAGGAGTGGTGAGCACTTCTTGCTAATGCAAATGGATACAAATCAAAAATTGCAAAATAAAACATCATGCACAAAGTTGATAAGTGTAAACAAGGGTTTGAAATGAAGCAAACAACACATACAAAGGACTGAAAGCATTCACAGAGCCTCGCATTGTGATTTTCAACATCAAAATCCTTGTATTCCAACACCAAAGAGGCGAAAAAACTGTTACAATCCCCGGAAGGTCGATACTTGCCAAAATCACTTGTTGAAAGTGAAAACGAAGCTTCTTTGTGTAAAAAAGTGTTCCCCCTTTGAAAAATGAGCCAAATCCGCTTTTACAAAGGTATGGGTCGAGCCCAGAGAGAGAAAACATGAAAAACATGGGAGCCATTCCCATTGACCAAAATGCATTAAAAACAACATGGAGGTCCTTACAAACCCATGACCTGACATTTTTGACCATGTTGGAGAAGAATGCGACCCATTTTGCATTAAAATTGGTTGTTGAAACATCAGTTCAGTCCATGGGCATGTACCAAAAGTTTTTTTATTTTCTCCCTCCAAACTAAACCAAAATTCAAAATTGACCATGGAATCTTGTAGAGCATTTCACCAGATTTCCATTGATATAAAGAACGCAAAAATCTGAGCTCTGGATCGAAAGTTATGGCGATTTGAATTTTTAGGGCAAAAATAGGCCAAAATCGGATCGCTTTGATATTTTTGACCTAGACACGTGGCGAGTTCTGATTGGTTGCGGACCTTGCAAGGGAAAATTTCCCACAAAAACTCCGCCGAGCCATAACTTGAAAAATACGTGGAGTTAGGAGGAAATCTTTACCTTTCTAGAAAGCTGAGAAAGAGCTCTATCCAATGGTGTCATTTCCGTAAGGTTTTGAGTGCCTAAAAGTAAAAATTTATGACCGAGGCACAATAAAAAGGAAAGAATGAAAGGAGTTAGCCACAAAATGAGCAAGGGGCACATTTGGATAACAATTTTGGCAACTCATAGGGGTCATCTGCCTGCTGAATGAATGATCAGTAGCCTGAAGCAATCCGTTGGGCATGGAGTCATGAGTAGTAGCCTGAAAACTGATCTAAACTTTGAAAACCTCCCTCTGAACCACTTGAATCCCACTAGACATGGAGTTGTTCCCACCAAAATGCCATCAAAACGAACTGTGCAAGAGCGAAATCAGCAGCACCAAAACTATGTACAAACTGAAAATCATACATGCTCCAAATGGAACATGTAGAGTGTGCACAAGCACTTCTTCTACTGAAAGCAAACCTACCTACTCTACTCTAACTGGAAGCAAAGGTGAGCTAAATGAACCCCCGCAATCTGGTTGTGCAAAATAGCTTCCTCTCTTTAAAATTGGCAGCCATGCAAATGATTTGGAGTTAGTATGGCTGATTGGATGAGTGGAAAATCAACAAGAAGTCTGGTCTTCTACCCAAATTAGCAAGGTGTCAACTAAAAACAAATCCAATACCTCTTTTAGTTGCTCTGCATTTGGATTGGAGAGGTATGACAACTGATCCTTGGAACTTTGCAGCTCATCCTCATGCTTAGAAGCAAGCATGACTAGTTGTGACTTCTCCTTTGGCTCCAATGAAGCCAAATACCTGATTGGGCAAGGTCTGATCCATTGAGTATGCCCATAATTCTGATTTTCAACTCCAAGAATGGAGTTCTCTTGTAGACCTTGAATGGATGGTGTGGAAGCAATGGTAGAACCCTTCTGCCCTTTCTCTTCCTCCAATGAAGGACATGAAAGATTAAAATCTTCCAATCTTGGTTCCAAAGAGATTCTATAAGATGCAGGCTGCTGCAAATGAATACTCTCCTCCATGACAACAGGCTCTTGTGTTTGGAAGATGGATGATGAAAGAGAGAATGGTGGAAACTCAACCGGTTCTTCTTCATCAAAACAGTCCTCCAAATTAGACAAGTAAACTGCCTCATTGCTGTCCTGCTGCAAATGTTCAACCTCTCCCATGGCGTTCTCTTGATCCACAACTTGATCACCATGGTTTCTTTCATCCTCCAAAGATTGAGTTTGAGGGATCAAACTCTTCTTCAAGATACTAAAACTTGAGAGAGATGAAGTAGAGAGAAGAACTGAAGGTTCTTCTATAACCTACTTTGTGCTCAAAGCCTTTGGATCTGCACTTTTCTCCCCCATAGCTGGAATGTGCTCCTCTTCTTTTGGATTTGGAGCAGCTTTTCCTTCCTCTTGCTGTCCCTCATGACTAATTTTTGCAATTTGAATTGGATCAGCATTTCCTTCAAATAGGGTGCCAACATGGACACTATATTCGAACAAATTGATTAATGATCGCAACTCCTTTTACTCTTCTTCTGCTGCAACAAAATCAGTCCTGACCACCATTTGTTCTGTAACTCCAACCTCTTCTGAAGGTTTCATCAGCAAAGGGATCTTCTTCATCCCAAATTTAAGAGCCCAACTCTTCAAAATTTGAATTTCTTCATCCTTGTTTGGCTTCTCTTTTGGTATCCTTCATGACTGATTTTTGCAATTTTTGTGGTGGTGGAGGTAAAACCTCTTGTTTCTTTGGAGGAGAGGGTGTTTCATTTAGCTCTTATGGAGGGGATGACTGTTTGGAAGGGAAAAGGACAGAAGAATTGAGATGAGGTGGAAGACTAGGGGGTGGAGAAATGGATTCAACACTTGGGACAGCAGATGGAGAGTTTAAAACTTGACACTGCTGAGATAAAATAGATTGGGAAAGAGGAAAAGAAAAGGCATGAGATGGTGTGCTTACTCATTGACAAGGTTGCTGAATACTCCTCTCATACACCTCTATTCCTTCAATCCACTTTACAAGCAATGGCAGTGTTGCAATCATGAAGTCAAGCTTCTCTTGAGGGTCAAATGCCTTGGGAAAGGTCCCACCCATGGACAGGTGCTCCACAACCGATTCCAAATGCTTTCATTTGTGCTTGAGCCCTGATTTCACCATGTTTACCTCCATCTTGTAGATTTTCTCCCAACAGACCAGCATCTTGCATCTGATTGTCTTCATTGTATGCACACCCTTGCTCTTGGAAAGCTCCATAGCCAAACTGATTTTGGCATTGCTGCTCATATGGGTATGTATGCTGATTTTGAATTTGTTCAAAATGCTGATTTGGAGGATTTAAAAACATGTTGGAGGTGGGAAACATTGCTGCTGTTGTAAATGTGAGTTCCATGATGGAAATGAAGTCATGATTACACAACTTCATGGAATGGAAAAGAATGAAAGAGATGGAAATAATAATGGATGGAAATGGATGAAAAATAGGTCTGTAACTTCATAAATGGGTCACTGATCAGATGGAGTCGCCAGATGTGTTTGCAAGTGCCTCCAAAGGCTGAAATCTTCACAGGAACACACCAACCTACAAAAGATGAAGTGGAAGACCTCTAAGGTCCCACCGGGCGTGCCAAAACTATTGTTACAAATCAGCAAAGCACCCCGATGCAAATTAGGTTTCTAAGTTGATGTTTCAGGGCATCCAAAGTGATTGCACAACATTGAAACCTCTCTCCAAGAGTGGGACTTGTAAAATGAGAGAGCAATCTCCAGATTAGAGGCTGGTTCCTCAAACTCCTCCGATCGAGATCTATTATTTGCACAACTACAGGTTCGAGATCCTAATTTTATCTTAATTTGCAAGGAGACAGTATAAGAAATGCAAAAATTAAAACTAAACCGATAAGGGTGATACACCAAAGGAGTGGTGAGCACTTCTTGCTAATGCAAATTGACACAAATCAGAAATTGCAACATAAAACATCATGCACAAAGTTGATAAGTCAGAAACAAGGGTTTGAAATGAAGCAAACAACACATACAAAGGACTCGAAAGCATTCACAGAGCTCGCATTGTGATTTTCAACATCAAAATCCTTGTATTCCAACACCAAAGAGGCAGAAAAACCTGTTACAATCCCTGGAAGGTCTGATACTTGCCAAAATCACTTGTTGAAAGTGAAAACAGAAGCTTGCTGTGCAAAAAAAGTGTTCCCCCCTTTGAAAAATGAGCCAAATCCAGCTTTTACAGTGCATGGGTCGAGCCCAGGAGAGAGAAAACATGAAAAAACATGGGAGCCATTCCCCATTGACCAAAATGCATTAAAAACAACATGGAGGTCCTTACAAACCCATGCCCTAACATTTTTGACCATGTTGGAGAAGAATGCGACCCATTTTGCATTAAAATTGGTTGTTGAAACATCAGTTCTGTCCATGGGCATGTACCAGAAGCTTTTTTTTTATTTTCTCCCTCCAAACTGAACCAAAATTCAAAATTGACCATGGAATCTTGTAGAGCATTTCACCAGCTTTCCATTGATATAAAGAACGCAAAATCTGAGCTCTGGATCGAAAGTTATGGCGATTTGAAGTTTTAGGGCAAAAATAGGCCAAAATCGGATCGCTTTGATATTTTTGACCTGGACACGTGGCGAGTTCTGATTGGCTGTGGACCTTGCAAGGGAAAATTTCCCACAAAAACTCCACCGAGCCATAACTTGAAAAATACGTGGAGTTAGGAGGAAATCTTTACCTTTCTAGAAAGCTGAGAAAGAGCTCTATCCAATGGTGTCATTTCCAGAAGGTTTTGAGTGCCTAAAAAGTAAAAATTTATGACTGAGGCACAATAGAAGGAAAGAATGAAAGGGAGTTAGCCACAAAATGAGCAGGGGGCACATTTGGATAACAATTCCTCTTCTATTTTTGCAAGTCCCACACTTGGGAAGAGGATTCAATGTTGTGCAATCACACTGGATGCTTAGAATGATCAAATTAGAAGCCTGATCAACATCCAGGGGGTGCTGCTGATTTGCAACAACATTTACATTTGTGTGTGCCTGTGTATTGGCATGTGTGTGTGTGTTTGTGTGTGCGCATGTACGTTTGTGTGTGTGTGTGCATGTGTGCGCGTGCGTGCGTGTGTATGTGTGAGTGTGCGTGTGCCTGTGTCTGTGCATGTACCTGTGCGTGTGCGTGTGTGTGCGAGTGCGTACGTGCGTGTGTGTGTGTGTGTGTGTGTGTGTGTGTCCGTGCGGCGCGTGCGTCCTTGTGCATTAACATATTTGTGTCCATGTGCATTTGTGTGTGCATGTGCATGTGCGTGTGCGTGTGCTTATGCGTGTGTATGACCGTGTGTGTGTGTGTGTGTGTGTGTGTGTGCGCGCGCGCAAGGCTTATGTATGTTAGCGGACGTTTACTTATGTTTGTGCATGTGTATTTGAGTGTGCATGTGCATGTGTGCGCATTTGTATGCGTGTGTGCATGTACGTGTGTGTGTGTGTGTGTGTGTGTGTGTGCGTATGCGTGTGCGCGTGGAGTGCGTGCGTGTGTGCATGCGTGTGTGTTTGTGTGTGTGTGTCATGCATATGTGTGCGTATATGTATGTGTGCGTGTGCATCATATGCATGTGTGTGCACGTGTGCGTGCATGTGTGCATGTGCGTGTGCGTGTGCGTATGTGTGTGCAAGTGCGTTTGGGTGTTGGTATGTGTGTGTGTGTGTCCTTGCGACCGTTTGTGTCAGCGTGTGTGTGTGCATGCGCGCATGTGCGTGTGCATGTGTGTGTGTGTGTGTGTGCGTGCTGTGTGTGTGTGCGTGCGCGCGCGTGTGCGTCCATGTGCGTGTGTGTGCATGTTCATGTGTGTTAGTGTGCATGTGCATGTGCGTGTGGGTGTGCATGTGCGTTTGCGTGTGTGTGTCCGTGTGCGTGTGTGTGTGTGTGCGTGCGTGTGTGTGTGCATGTGCGTGTGCATGTGCGTGTGCATGTGCGTGTGCGTATGTGTGTGTGCATGGGTGCATCCGTATTTTTGTGCGTGTGCATTTGTGTGTGTGTGTGTGTGCGTATGTATGTGTGCATGTGGGTGTGTGCGCGTGTACGTGCATGTGCATATATGTATGTGTGCGTGTGCGTATGCGTGTGTGTGCGCATGTGCGTGTGCATTTGCATGTGCGTGTGTATTTGGGTTTGGGTATGTGTGTATGTGTGTGTCCGTATGCGGCGTGTACATCCGTGTGTCTTTACATATGTGTGTGCATGTGCATTTGTGTGTGCGTGTGCATGTGTGTGTGCATGTGCGTGTGCATGTGCGTCTACGTGTGTGTGTACGTCCGTGTGCGTATATGTATTTGTGCTTATACATGTGCGTATGCGTGTGTGTGCATGTGTGCATGTGTGTGTGCGTGCGCGTGTGCGTGTGCGTGCACGTGTGCATGTGCATGTGCGTTTAGGTGTGGGTATGTGTGTGTGTCTGTGCGACCCTTTGCGTCCGCGTGTACATGTGTGTGCGTGTGCGTGTGTATGTGTGTGTCCGTGTGTGTGTGCGTGTACGTCCGTGTGTGTGCGTGTGTGTGTGCATGTGCGTGTTCATGTGCGTGTGGGTGTGCATGTGCATT
>CM031235.1:282565937-282719725 GCA_018340775.1 Taxus wallichiana var. yunnanensis
TTGAGGATGAAGTCTTCAAAGAGGTCACAACTATGCGCGAAAAACAACTGGTGGGTTCTTTAATCCAAATGGAATCACCGTGTAGGAAAATGAACCCCAATCGCTCAAAAATTTATTTTCATCCTATCTTGTTTTGTTTTAACTTGGTTGTATCCATAGAATCCATCAGGTAAAGGTATATATTTCCATTCCCGTGACCCCTTCTAAAATTTCTTTGGTGAAAGGCATCGAAATGGGTCAATTACACACATGGAGTTTAGGGGCTTCGTAGTCTACAAAATTTTTATGAATCCACATTTATTTATGCTTATCACCATTAAACCACCCATTCTGAAATCTTTCATATGTGAAATTAATCCTACAGGTAGCATGTTATCAATTTCTTATTTTACTTTTGCATGTAAATTGAGATTCATCCGGTATGGTTGCTTTAAACCAGTTTTCCCCTTCAATCAATTTTATTTGCATTATTCCTAGAGATGGGTGTAACCCATTAATTTCATGGTAACCTCTTGGGAATATATCCTCATACTCGGAAAGAGTTAAACAATCTTTATGATCTCCTTGTTCACTCTAATAGTCCCCAATTGTTTCCAATTTTAGTTCTTCCTCACTCCCTATATTGACTTGTATGGATTTGAATGGTCATCTTGTGGTCAACTTCTAAGTTGTCTCTTATCTATGACCTTTCTAGTTCCATACGAGACATCTATATTCATATGAGGATTATTTTCCTCATCCTCTACTTGTCGCACAACTTTTTCCTTACATTTGCACGTCCATTTCTCTTTTTCCATACTTCGTCATCTTCCTCACTTGAATCGTTGTTCATAAATTTTTTTCAATTTTTTTTGTGAGTAAGATCCTTTTCCTTATATAGTGCCAAGACCCTTTCTTCCATGATGACATCATCTCCAAATATCACCATTTTGATACATTGAAGGGGATAGTTTAGCCAAGGATTGAGAGAAGTAAAAGAGAAAGTATGTATAAACCCATTTCTTTCGCTTTTGTCCAGAAACTTGTTTCTCTATACAACTCACATCCAACATACCATGTGCATGCCCATACACAAATGTGTGATAGAACACATGTGTCCATAATGATGGATTGATTTTGTACACCTCACTTTTCCTAGGTTCTCATAACTTGAAGATGCACTTTAGGTTTAGTGACTCCATCCTAAACTTGGAAATATTTATACCTCATTATTTCTCTCAAATATGATGCTACATAGCTTCTTGTATCTTCACTTTGGATATGTTCAACATTGGTATATGTGTCACCACCATATTTTCTATGGTTCCTTTCAATAAGTATATTAAACTATTAATTAGCATGCTCATTTTGGGTTGCATATAGATTTCCACCTTTTGATGAAATCTTGTACATCTTCACTTCCATAAAATTTGGTGGGTTCTGGGTTTTCTTTTACTTATCCTCCCAATATTTATGCCATATAATTAGGTTCTTGAAAAATTGGAAACTTTGGCAACATATTTTTAATCATACCACAATCTCTCCCTAATAACTTCATATAAAACATACACCCAATTATCACATGCCACACTAGTTGTATTGACATCGATTGGTTATCACCCCACATGTTATTTCACCTTCTAGTGTGGGTTCATAGTTTTCCATCCTTGTAGATTTGTATGTTGTATATGTGCTCCAAATATTCATATTCTTCTACATTTTCAACATATGGTGTGCTTTGTTTTGGATCCATTAGAACATTACATGTTGGGTTCCATTCTCAAATCTTACATACATTTTCTTGAATCGTAAGTCAACATTGTTTCATGTATAACTCTAAGGTCTTCCTAATAGTGTTGGAAAATTTTCTTCTTCTACTAGAGGGTATCACTTCAAAATATCCATGGAACTTCACTCCCATTATGCTAATGATGACATTCTTTAGTACCCCAATAGGCACTACACATGTTTTGTTTTCCATGAACAAGACATGTGGAGATGGATGCAATGCTTTGGTCACCCCATTTTTTCCAAGCATCCATGGTAATATTTTACTTCCACATCTTGTGTGTTTACTAATATTTCATTGATGTTACATCCATCTATGCAAGTATCAACCAATATTTCCCTTTCAAATCCTCCCATTTTTGCTGATTTCACATTATGATTTTGTGTCTTCCCTAATTACTTTCCTAGTGCCATTTTTCATAATTTATGTGACAACATTGGATTAGTAATGAAAATATCCCATTTGTGCACAATAATATATAAAACCTCCTAAAACTCATTCTTACTAACCTTATCTTCCTCGGAATCTTCTAGTCTTTCATTTTGTAACCTTGCTTCTTCTTACGAGTAATTTTATCTCTTCTTGAAAGCTCTCAACCAAAGTCTTTTTCTTCTTGAATAATTTCCTTATGTTTCCTACCATATAGATATGAATTTTCCAGGATGTGTCCATGTCAGCTTCATTTTTTTCTAAAGGAGATTCTTGTGTGTGTAAGAAACAAATTATGTTGTTATTGTAACTTGGTGAAGGTTCCATGTTAGCATAGTTTTAGGCTTAGTCTCTTCCACCATATTCCATGCAATTTTGATCATTCCCACATCTTTCTCACTTTTTCCTTCATGAGCACATACAAATCTAGAAAATCTTCTACCTTATGCTCTTTTTTGAAAAAAATGCACACATACTGGGAATGTTGGGTAGTCATGTTGATAATGATATGGAGATCCACACTTATAACATGTCCGTGGTGGGAATATTTCACCTCCACATACACACCTTCCTTGACCATTTCATCCTCACCCATATCTTCATATCCTTTGGTAGCATTTTCCATGGTAGCTTTTCTAAGCCCCAATGATCTACTTCATGGATATGATCAATTATTTGGTAGTGTGTCTTTGTCATGTCATGTGTATGCGCATCAAATTTTTACAATAAGTAGATACAATTTATTTTTTGGCATGATGTAATAGGGGAAGTTCCATACATCATGACCTCCTTCACATATTTCACAAGATAAAAGCATGGTTTTTAGATTTTGGTGAGAGCATGTATTCTTGGTGTGGCCTTCTACCTCACAATCTGTACACCATATTCCATTTTTCATGTTTCTCTAGTGTTTTTTTCCATCAGTTTCTCCAACTGGGTTGTCATGGATGCAATTTGTGCTTCCATAAATGGGTGACACATGTATCAATACTACCAATTACTTTGGCATGCAATATTTCTTCTAGTGCTTCACGGGGGGTCTGTGAAGGTCTTGTGTTAAAGGTCACCCCGATTTTCATTAACGAGTCCACTTTACAAACCATTACACTTGTTGATTCGGATGTATCAAATATGAAAGTTTGAAATAAGCATATTGAAGCACACATCATAAATAGGTACTCTCTTAGTTATTGCTTAATTATTTGAGGGCTAAGGTAATTTTCTATTCAAACTATGATATCAAACTCTTTTAAGATATTACTTTTAGTTGATCATAATCCACTACAACTTACAATGGATCATATTTTCTATACCAAGTATGACTGGTGTGGTCAGTAAATTTTTATGAATTGACTCACTTTTTGATGAAATTATTCCCTTTGAGTGCCAGATTAGTTCACACTTGTGTTCCACACATTCTCACACCATGATATTACTGGTAAATATAAAGAAATCTCATAAAAGATATTGGGTGTTACCACCTATTGCACGGTGTTAATAAATATTCCTTGACTAGAGCATTAGTTGTTGGGATGAAATTTCCACTCCCACTTCCACTAGTAGTTGATGGATTATTCCTAGTGACTTGTTGTGTTGGTGCATTTCTTTATATGCCCATTAGTGTCGGTGTTGTATTGACGCTCATCATGCCAAATATTTTTTTCTTTCAAAAGATTCAGATTTAATTATATTATTTTTGGTGTTGGTTTTAGTGATTGTAGTACACATAGGAATTTTTACTCAAAGTATCTTTCTCCTTTGGTTTTTTACTTCCTAGTCAATACCGATTTCAATTAGTACTTGTTTTATTATTGGTTGGCCTAGTTACATGAGTAGGTGTGTTAGGTTAGGATCGAGATACCATCAAAATTATACTACCATTCTTCATCCTTCGATCTCTTGTCATCTATTAGCATGTTGTTACTTCTCATTGGATCTCTTTGTACTTACTTCCTTCTCACTACCTTAACCAATGTTTTTAGTCATCCCTGTAGTTTTGGAGTTTAATCTCTTGTAAGTGGAAACTCCTTTTTCTATAATTCCTTGTGCCTATATTTTGCAAATTACATCCTCCTTAAGGTATGCTCATCCAGGAATCAATGGATTAGTCTTGATTTCACTCATACCCTTCCTATTTCTCACGCCACCCATGCTTGTGGAGCGTTTAGCCTTCCATTGGGAAATTCTCAATTCCAATATCAATCATCAACTTTTTAATTTCCAAGGGGTATTGATTTAAGTATGATATGTGTGAATCTCTAAAGAAATTGAGTTATGCTTTATTTGCACAAGAAAATGTTGAAAATAAATAGTCAATAGTTTAACTACGAAGCATACCTTTTCACCAATAGTCCAATACATGTTCCCAAGTCATGTCTTGTTTTACAAGTTTTCTTGTGTGGTCAATAGTATAAGGATGTTTTCTTCCCAAATTCGACTTTTCCTTAGACAATAAGATAATAAACATGCATGAAAATGTACCAGGAGTTCACAAAAATATCTCATACAATGCATCTTAAGGTTCACTTCCACCCACATCCTTGGAAAATAATATTTATGGCTCAGATTATATTTTGTGAAGGCGTCTTCAATGGTTTCTAGTTAAGCCTTGCTATTCTCTTACGTTAATCGTAACATCTTTTTGTACACTTTATATTTGCATGAATATGATGTTTTGAAAATAGAACCAAAATGTTGCGTGTCTATTCATACCATAACCCCCACCCATTCACACGAGTTAGAGGAATCAACATGCACAAGTTTCTCTTTCCTTCATGATGACCTATCATGCTAGAGTGGGAGCTAAGGTGAGATCATCCAAAGCATAAAAGGTTTTGGGTTCCATCAAGGGTATCTTAGTTTAAGTGGAGTTAAATATTTTAACACACACAAGAAAGAAACCATAAATTAACTCAATTCATATGATACACAAACACTATTACTACTACAAAATGAACTTTCTTATATATTAATAATCATTTATACAATTATAAACTATCTAAATGAATTATCAATCAAACACATGTTCCATTCACACAAATATAGAACATAATTAACTCAAAATATGATGATATATAATGATACAAAAATTTGATGTCTTTTACAATGTATCCCCCATGAGGTATTTATACTAGTGGGGAATTTCCCTTCACTAGTCTTCCAAGTGCTATTAATAGCCCTTGAGTTATAAATATTAGTTAAACTATTACATTACAATTGGTGGTGACTAAATATAACCACCTGCTTCCATACCTCTACTCTATATAGTAGTATATAGAATCTCATTGCCTATCTTTAGTCTAGTTCCCATTTTATCTATTGTTTCGCCATTTCCATGCAAGTGTTACAATCTACAATTCAAAGTCTATTCTTGGCCATGTATATAATTTGTCCTCATTAGCTTGCATACCTTTTCCTTGCTACATATTATTCTATCCTTTCTTAGTGCCACCTCTTCAAATTTCCTTACTTAGGTTCCCATTCGTCTTATGCACACAATCTTTATTCTCATATTTAATTGATACCATTTTCCCCTTTTCACAAACTCACTTCTTAACCTTGTGCGCTTCCTCTCCATGATTATTTTTGTGCACAAACTTCCTCAAAGTGTCACACATCCCTCTAAATAATGGTATACCATTATAAAGAATGCTTAGTCCTAATATAGGACATAAAGAATAAATAATATAAATCCAGGGGTCCAACAATACCTACGTCCTCAAATCCTAATGTATTCTCACATCTTATACTATTCCTACATCTACTATTCCTACATCTACAATGCCTATAACATTAGGGGAAACTAATACCCCACCTCACAAACAGACATAAAATCACGCTCTTGGGTACATTTCAAGGTCCTAAAAGCATACTAGTATTTACATGATTCCTAAGTAAGAAAAATAGTGGTTGAAAACTATCTTTGGCTTCTTTTCTTTGTCTCTTGCTTTCTCTTTGGTCTTACACACCCTAAAACCAGTTTAGAATTGAACTTATATATATTTTATGGCTTTAGACATTAGCACCCAACCAGGACAACAAAACCCAAGTGCTCCTATCCCTCATGGTTGCCCCCGATATTTTCTTATCTTTACTTGATCATTTGGGCTCTCTTTTATCTTTTGGGAATATTTTTAACTTATGCGTTGGACTTCCAGGTTAATTGTCAATAACAAAACTCAAACAAGGGAATCATATAAATATAGAGTTATGTGTTCAAAATAAGGAGCAAACCCTAAGCATTACTATTATCACCTAAGCTTGCATTTAAAAGGCACAAAATAACTCCGAAGGAATTAATCTAACATCCATTCAAAGGACAAGAGATGCATACTCTACATACACAACATAAGAAGGGGAATTTTATTCTATTCCATCCACACATTTTCATCATTGAGAAAGTCTAGCCCGATATCTAGTACAACTTGCACATGTGCATCATTTCTACACACACACACACACATGAGAACTATATGGAGTCTGAGATGTAGTGCATCACTCGGTTGTAAGTTCGTATGTTTTGTGACCTTCGAGGTCGTGGGACTCCACATTCTACATTTTCCTTTTTAGGTTTAATGTGGTTTATGGGTATGTGCATGAGAATCTATTTCTTATAGGTTACATGTATCTTTGGTGATCAAGGAGCGAATATCAAGTGACCAACAAAAATACACAATGAAACCATTGCAACATAGAAAAAACCAAATTCTAAGAATGTGCATAGTCATGAACACCTAGAAGCGAGTCTTGAGCAGCTGAGCGTCCTTGCCTTGCCATAGACGCCCTGTCAACTTTTAACCTCATTCCTACATCCCAAAATTTACAAGTGAGCATTTGTGACATTGTTTGGAGTCTATTTAGTACTTTACCTTGCCCAAATCACTTCTAGATTATGCAGAGATATCATCTAAGTTTTCTTATCTACCTCTCTTGCTTAGGGTTTCATATTCTAAATGCTTATTTTCTTGCATCTTACTATATATTTGAACTTGTACACTGATCCATTACAATAGTTAATATGTAATTAGATTTAATTCTATTTTAATTGAATCATTTGGTGAAACCCATCACTCAAACCCTAACTTTTGAGAATGCATCAAAATATACCCCTTCTTCTAAATTCATGGATCAATCTTCTTATCCCTCTTATATTCCCACCAAGGTTTCTGGCATGGCTGCCACCACTACTGATTTTATGCAAGTCCGTACTCAACATCCTCCTTGTTTCATCACTCCTATGCCTGATCCAACCATCAATGTAGTCACCACTCACCATAATTTTCCTCCTATAGCTCCACCCGTCTCTATTCCACATCTTATTAAATCTACAGTCCCTACCACCACCTCTAAGGTTTATGACATCATTAAGAAGCTTAAGAATACACCAACCAAAATATCTCTTTATGATCTCTTGCATAATGCACCCAATTGTCATCATACATTAGAGGCTTCCCTTCATCCATCCACATTGAAAGTAATAATTCTCCCATTTCTTTCACTCATCTCATTTAATCCCTAAAAATATACCACATGCTATATCTTTTAGTGATGAGGATATCCCTCCCTCTACTACTGAAAATCCCTTTGCACCTTTTCTTATCACCACTACTATTGGCTCCATTTGTATCAAGCGTGTACTCATTGATAATGGATCCGCTAGAAATTTGTGTTCTATCCCTTCTTAAGAAAATCATCATTCCCGATAATTTAATTAATAAATCCTCTACTCTCATTCGCAACTATGATTCCAATACTCACACATGCATGGGAACTATCACCTTACCTCTATAAGTTGGGCCTAAAATTGTTCCTAATATATTCTTTGTTATCAACACCTCATTTTAGTTCAATTACTTACTTAGTAGACCATGGATACATGAAATGCATGTTGTTCCTTCTACAATTCATAGGTGTGTTAAATTTTTACATGATGGCTATGAACATATCATTACTACTGAACCCGACCCATTCAATTTTTCTTCATAGACCTCATCACCGCTATGCCTAACACTCCATCACAACCTATTCTATACCACAATATGAGTACATATGATGTTGGTCAATCTAGTGATTCAAATTATTCTTCTACCTTTGCATGCATACCATCCATTCCTACCCATACTACCAATATCATATCACCCACCTTGTCTACCTCTATAGCTACCACTATCCCACCTGTCATGGATCCTCTCACTCCTACATCTAGCTCCACTCCTACCAATATCCTTCATACTACTATCCAATACGATATTTCCATCACTGATGATTTTGATGATGAGGTTGATGTTGTAAATATTAATGATGAAACATTACACAATATTAAATTTACTCCTCTTGAAATAGATTAATCCTACTTCCATGACACTTTTGTTGCTATTGGTACTGTGATATAATTCAATTCAAAAACCTCCTCCTTACACTAATGCCATGATACCTTTCTAGGGACTTGTCCATATGTTAGACATAAAAGCACCTCATTCATATCCCCAAGTTCATTCCACACCACAACTTGACCCCTTTACATGCAATCTCTTCATACATAATTCTTATTGGCCTCATATTCTATTCGACCCCACTTACTCTAACACTTTTTTCATGCATGATGGATTATCCTAAATCAGATTCACACTTACCGATATCCTCCCTCCACCTCATTCTCCTCACCTTTATCATAGATGTGTATTTGTTACTACTTCTTATGGCCTCCACGTCTTCCATTTATTAGTATTCCTTACACGTACTCCTCGTTCCTCTCCACTTACACTTAGGCAAGTCTTGGCTTAACTACATTAGTGGCACTCTGGTACCCAATCATATTGATATCACATTTCCCATACCTTTTTGCCACATATCTATTTGCAATGATTCATTCCTTGGCTATACTAAAATCTCACTTATTTAGCATACACACATTGTCTCTGTAACCTTCTTTTACTAATGAAGAATATGCTATGGGCATGTACAATTTACACCACACAGGACTCTTTATATGATCAACCCCACACTATTTCTTACCAAGTATCTAATCCAAATATAATTAGCTATGATATCCTAGATGAATTTATCTTATCTTTATACAATCACACACTTGAGGGCATCACACTTTCTTTCTCTCCTCCATTATATGTAGTTGTCTTTAGTCTCTACTTTGACACTTTACGCTCCATGCTTCATATCTAATCTTTCTAAGAAATCCTATACACCTTGATACACATATTATATCATCATTATCCTATGACACACTCTAGTTCCATAGTTCATACTCGACTTCTAAAGATAGAATTGTGAAATGAACCTCACATCCACTACACTTCATGCTCTATGCTTTATGACACATCTTTCTAGCATATACTCTCACATAAACACATTTATTTACCGATGACACACTCTTGTTCTATGGTTCATTCTTGACTACTAAGGGGATTTAATAAATGAACCTCATCTCATACACATTCGAGGGGGCACACTTCTCCTATCATATTCACACCTTTCATACCATACCATAACACTCTTACAACATTTACATATCTTGGTTGCATTTAATCTTGCTAGTTTTTTCTACTTACATCGACACTTTGCTTACTATGCAAGATATATACTCAATGTGTCATTATATTTATCATATATACATGTGTGTTCACTTGGTCTCTAGTTGTGAATGCCGATCTCTTAAAAATCCTTTCTATATACATGATGATTGACACTCGTATCCTTTTCTAGTCCCATCGAGGCTCTAGGGGCATGCACCTTTACTACTCTCATGCATTACAGTTTCTATTGTTACATTATTTTTTTACTTATTAGCACTGTCACTACTAATTTTTCAATGATCTATACATGCTTTGACATAATCTCTATATTTATAATATGCTAATGAGTGTTTCATGTGTAGCATTTGCTTTGTAGGACTATATAAAACCATGACTATTTGATACATTTTTCTTGCTTTGTTGTTTTCTATTATATGCCATTGTTTTGCGGGCTATGCCCTATGTATTATTTGATCATTGTATGTTTTTCTGCCTTTCGACCTTAATTTTCTTGTGACATTGTGAGTGATGTCTTATGTTTGAAACCCTCTTTTTATGGTCCATCTTGTCTTACTACTTTCTTGTTATATTGTCTTATCCTACATGCTAGATTTTATACTAAAGTATTTACTAGCTTCCTTTATTTGCATGTTCCTTAGTTTCAAAAATACACATCCCCTACCCCCTATAGGTATCCACTTTAGATCAACATAATTTCCTCTCCTTTGGGCCACATTATCATACTATTATGACATCCACCTCAAATGAGGGGGCATACATTGGATGAACAAATAATCCTTACAAAAACTCAGAGCTACAATATAGATAAAAAAATACAAAATTGACACATGAATATAGTCACATAATAGTCCGAGAATCAGACTTGGAATTCATACATAGAGAAAACACTAGTGCTCCGTATTAGACAAGAACGCTTTGGCACCTATTTCATCCCTTGGTGCTAATGTCCTGGGGGTACAAATAGTTATCTTCTCGAGATCATAATAGTTTATAAAATCCTTCAAAGTAGTTCTACAATAGCATGCATTGACCTCCAATAAAAATGCATTTTATCTCCTTGAATCGAACAATTAGAAAAAAATGAAAGTAATCAAACCAAATAGAACAAATTGGGACGTACCATTTATAGTGGTGCTTATGAGAGTAGAGTCATGGAAGGATATTAAAACTAAACCTATCTCCCCAACACTTTCTCTTGTCCCGAGATCACCAAAACAACTCACCATTGGTTTGAGATAGCCCAAAAAACTTGCTATTGGCATGAGATCACCCAAAAAGCTTTCCTTTAACATGAGATCACACAAAAAAATCACTCTCCACAACATTTTAGGACATAGATATCCTTTACACTCTTCTACATCAGGTGCACACTTTCTTTTATCACTATTTTTACACACTTTTACATACTTATGCATACTTTGCTTGGATTTTTCATTTACAAGAATTTGAATACTCTTTTTCTCTTCTTTTGTAGGTCTATCCTTAATACGTAACAAGAAGCAACCTACATCAGCAAATACAAACAAAAAAACATGTACAATATACGCATATGCTTCAACCCTAGGGTCACTTTCCTTTCGTAGTCTCCACATTTCACTTTATGATCACTCCACACTTCACTTGTCCACTCAACACACTATTGGCTACAATATCTATAGGTTCATAAGGTATACATCTTCTAACTAATTTAGGTTATCAAGTATTCACTGAAAAACATAAAGTGGGGAAAATGTAGACCTAAAATCACACACTTGGGTACATTTATAGGTCTTAAAAACATACTAACATTTACATGATTCCTAAGCAAGAAAACTAGTGGTTGAAAACTATCTTTGGCCTCTTTTCTTTATCTCTTGCTTTCTCTTTGGTATTACACACCATACAACCCATTCAAAACTTAACTTATCTATCTTTTCTAGCTTTAAACACTAACACCTATCCAGGACAGTGCCTGTGTGCTGCTTCGTCCCTCCCGGTGCCCTTGATCCTTTCTTATATTTTCTTGCTCATTTTGGGTTTCTTTTATCTTTTGGGAATATTTTTCACTTATGGGTTAACCTTCAAGTTTTCAATTACAAAATTCAAACAAGAGAATCATATAAATACATAATTATGTGTTCAAAATAAGGGACCAAGCACTAAACATTACTATTATCACCTAAGCTTGCATTCAAAAGGCACAAAATCACTCCTAATTTAACAAAAATATAGATTTTATTAAACCCTATTGCAGAGTAACTGATGTAAAAAATGATATATAATTACTAATATATAATATGATAAAAGAAAATAAGTGTGTAAAGTAGAAACCCTAAGCAAGAGATGGAGAAAGAAGACTTAGCTAATTTACGATCGACATAAGACTGATATGAACTAGGAAAAGTGTTGAACATGAGGTAAACATCATCATAATAGGTCTCTATAAATTTAGGAGCTCACAAACAATGCTAGATAGGGACGCCCACTCTAGGGCAAGGGCAACTAGGCATTGGAGACTGCTACTAGGTACCCATGACTATGCAAATGGTCATAATCTAGTTTTCATTGTGTCATAATTATTTACTTTTGGTTTATTGTTGTTTTCACTATGATTGACTATGATACATATAACTTTGTAAAATATAAATTCACCTAAATAATCCCAAAACCACATCAAATGTAAAAATAAATATGTAATATGGGGAGTCGGGCCGAACCTAAGAGTGAACTTACAACCGAGTGTTGCACTACATTTTAGGCTCCATGAAGTTCTTGTGAGTGTGTGTAAGAATGATGCCCTAGAATTCCCTAGTGCAAGTTACACTTGATAGTAGACTAGATCTAGAATGTAGAAATATATGACATGTGTCTATGGAATAGAATGAACTTCCCCTTCCTATGTTATGTATGCAGTACATTGTCCCTTGAATGAATGCTAGATGGATACTTTAGAGTTATTTATATACCTTTTGAATTCAAGCTTAGGTGATGATAGTAATTCTTAGTGCTTGGTCCTTCATTTTGAAAACATAACTATGTATTTATATGATTCTCTTATTTGAATTTTGTAATTGAAAAATGGAATACCAACCCATAAGTAGAAAATATTTCCAAAATATAAAAGAGACCCAAAAGGAGAGATTAAGATAAGAAAGGGTCATGGATGCCCACAGGGGGATATGAGCTCCTAGGTGCTCCTATCCTTCACTTGGGTGCTAGTGTCCAAGCCATAAAAGATAAACAAGAAAAGTTTTGATTGGGATGTAGGGCATGTAAGACCAAATGAAAAAAAAGATACATAGAAAAGAGTACAAAGATAGTTATCAACCATTACTTTTATTTCTTAGGAATCGGGTAAATGCTAGTATGTTTTTAGAACCTAGAAATATATCCAAGTGCATGATTTTGTGTCTACAAATCCAAAGGAATTAATCTAGCATCCATTCAAAGGACAAGGGATACATACTCTACATACAAAACATAGGAAGGGGAAAATTATTCTATTCCATCCACACATTTTCATCATCGAGCAAGTCTAGCTCATTATCTAGTGCAAGTTGCACAAGGGTTGCTCCTAGGTATCATTTCTACACACACAAAATGAAGTTATAACTACATGGAGTCTGAGATGTAGTGTAATGATCGGTCATAAGTTCACTCACATTAGGTGACCTTTGGGGTCAGGTTCGACTCCCCATTATACATTTTACTTTTTAGGTTTAATGTGGTTGGTGGGTATGTGCAAGTAAATCTCTTTCTTACGGAGTTACATGTATCTTTAGTGATCAAGGAATGAATATCAAGTGACCAAAATGAATAAAAAATGAAACCCTTGGGACACAACATAAAATAGATTATGAGCATTTGCATAGTCATTAGCATCCAGGAGCCCTTGCCTGCCACTTGTCACCCCACCTGTAAGGCCTCCTTCTTACATCCCGGAATTTACGGTGAGCATTTACGATGCTATTTATAGCTTATTAAGTACTTTACCATGCCTAGATCTCTTCCAGATTGCGTGGATATCAGCTAAGTCTTCTTATCTCCCTCTCTTACTTAGGGTTGCATATTCTACATGCTTATTTACTTGGTTCTTACTATATATTAGCACTTTTACATCATCCATTACATTAGTTACTATAAAATTATATTTAATTATATTTTTATTAAATCAATAGTATTACTATGAATATTTTTATGTTTGTATTTATTCCTAAATCTCCTATATACACCCATATTGGTTCACATTATTCTTCTACTAACACATAAGCTCTTTAAAACCTTGTTTATAGTTAAAAATATCAAGTTTTATAAATAAAACAAGGTGCCTCTACGTCTTATCGTGATTCTATTCAGTCACTTCATAACCCACATACACAGTAGCTTCTTATATTACGCCTATGGATTTTTTTGCTTAGTAGCTTCCTATTTATGATGGAAAAGGTGATCCTGAAGAGCACCTTCATGTTTTCCATGCCACTTTATTGGATTATGCTTATGATGATACATTACTTACCAATATCTTTCCTATAAGCCTTCAAGTTTTCCTTTACAATGATTCTATGATCTTCTCATTCATTAAGTTTGGGCCTTTACCCCTTTGTCCAATCAATTTATCGCACAAATATCTATCAATATTAGAGATAATGTTTCCTATTCTCAAACGTATAAAATGTTATAAATCTCTATTGAACATATCAATGATCATGTTCTCTTTATAATACCATGATTACTAAGATGAAAATTATCCTAGTCAATACTTGAGATCTAGATTTCTTCACTTGAAACCTTCTTTCCCCTTTATAAGAATTGCCCATGTTTGAAAAGTTTCGCTCATTTGATCACTTATGTCATGCAATAAAAGAGCATGAAGCTAAGATAATTATCATGAATAATATCAAATATGTTACTGATTCTCCTAACATAACTAATCCTAAGTTTTAAGGCAAACCTCATTTCAAAGGAAAATATAATGAAGACAAAAGTAATGCTAAAGCCATTATTAATTTTGTATCACAACCCTCAAAGCTTCAGATTCTAAGAGATATTTGATGGAAATTAAAACAATTGCCTCATGCACATCACATAATGATTGAATAATTACTTGAGTGTAACCTTGTATCTCTCCCTATCTCTTGAGGTTAATACAATTAAGCCTCATGGTAAAAGTTTTTGAATTAATGCATTTTTTTACTATAGATGTGTTGGCCATTCTACTAATTGATGTGTTAAGATTCATCATGTCATACAAGATCTTATTGATGTTGAGGCTATTTAATGGGAAATTCCCACTAAATCATCCAATCCTACTAATGATAATGTAAAATTTAATTTTTAATGACCTACATTTTGATCACAACAATGTTTAATCTAATTTAGAAGTGCACCATGCTTATTGTATGTCAAAGGTGAAAATATCGGTAGAAGTTGAAAGACAAACAAATAAATCAATATACCTTTCTTCTAAGCTTTCCCTTACAAACCTCAAGTAAGATTGTGAAGCACTTGGACTTGTTGAATCTTGTATTTCAAAGGATTGTGGATGCTCTTGAATTGTTCTCCAAATGTAGAATGCAAATGCTATGAAAATACAGATGACACGAGGATGCAAATGGAAATTTTGGTAGAAGTTGGTTGTAAATTACACAAAGCTTCCAAGGATGATTTACAAAGGAATGGTATGATTTTTATAGTTGAGGGTGAGGCCATGAGAAGTGGATCATAGTTTGAATGAGCTCCAAGATCATAATTATAATTTCTGAAATAGTAAGAGGATTTGGTCTATGTAGTTGTAGCTTTTAGGGGCAATGAATATTTTGATTTTGTGCGGGAAGATGGTTGTATGTGTAATTTTATTTCCCCCACCATTATAGGGTTCTAGAAGTGGAGTGGAGTGGAGTGTGAGTAGATAAATAGGATTATTTAAATAACTAATTTAATTAGTTATTAGTTGTGAGAGGATAATTAATCATTTAATTAAATAAATGTTTAATTACATTAGCTAAAGGGTGTTAAGAATTAATTTAATTAATTCCAAGAGCATGATAGAGGGTAGGATTATGTAATTGGAATTAATTTAATTATTCTAAAGGGATGTATTCTAGTAGGATATAATTAATTTAATTAATTCTAATGGGATAAAAATAAACTAGAAATAGGTATGTATTTTTTAGGGTGTCTATATTTTCCCCTCTTTAAAGTGTTATTACGAAGTAATAAAATTTTAAATATAGTAGACACATGTAGAATTAGCGAGTAAAAGGAAGTGAAGAATTTGGATTCCTCAATGAGTATAATGGTAAGGGAATGCCCCCTCAAGTGGGTGGGTGATGCAACAAAGTGATAGGAAATTGCTTGTTAGGAAGAATACACAGAATTGGACTGAGGATAGGAGGGATTGTGCTCGTAGCATGCACATCATTTAGAGAGTTAAATTTAGATAAACCTTATTTTGCTGTTACACAATAGAGTTGTCACCATGATTATGAAAGAATCAAGATGTTTAACCCGTTATGTGCATAAAACAAACACACAAACAATAAAGAAAAGATAAAAATGAAAAAAAACCCAATATACACCATAAAATTATGCACCATGACTATAAAGAAGCCAAGATGAAAATGAAATACGTGTAATTGGTCCAAAAAGTAATATAAACAATGCAACACAAATTATGAAAAGAAGACAATTAACTATGCCCTAATATGTGCCACAATGATGAATAATAAGATTAAAAATGCCCCCAAGAAATAAATTTTTAAATGCATGAGAATATGATTGGATTGAAGAGTGGAGTGATCTTAGATACTCCTAATGAAACTCTTAGTGGATCCGATGTGAGAATCGATCTAAGGCTTGGAAAGGATCATTTCCCCTTAACAATAAACTTATGAATTACAGGAGAGGGAATGAGAGCCAAAATTTCCCCAAACGAAGTTATATCGCAAAGGAAACAATATATCATGATAGCTATAAAATTGGAACAATCACTAGGGTAGTAGATAAAAGTTTGATTTTATCAAGATTGTGTTAAATTATTGAAATATTTTTGTGTGTTTTCCTATTGTAGAATTTATGTGATGATTTGAATGTTTGTTTGAAGTTTTATAATTTTTGTGATTTTTTTGAATATATGATTTTTGAATTTTTGAAATTTGATGCAAATAAGAGGAATGATGTACCTGATTAGCAAAAATATAGATAAATGTAAACAAACCTGAATACATAGTAAAAAGGAAGGAAGACACACCATAGATTATTTAATAAAATAGGATGATAACACAATACATATGAGTGACCTAAAGACATAAACTAAGCATTGTAAACAAACCCAATATTAACAGGTAAAACCACATGAAATTTATATGTGAACTAAGATGCTAATAATTTTTCTATAATTGGTCTACAATAATGAAGTACAAAAAAATGAAAAAATAATGCAGTAAAAACATCATCACAATGTTGACAAACCACAATAGTACAACACAATTTGTAATAACGACGTCTAATGAAACTCCTAATGTGTTCCACATTAAAGAATATACTGATTTTAATGTCCCCAAAAGATAGCTTAGAATGTGAGAGGATTAGATCGGATCAAAGAACGAAGTGATGCTTAGATACTCCAAAAATAATCTTCTTTGGATCCCATTGAATTTTGATCTATATTGGATTAAAATGTGAAATCCAAGTGTGCCCCAAGAAAAGTTATATTGTGAAAGGGTAAACAATTGATTACCTCGAGCATAGATATACACCATAGGAAAGAAAAATGAGCGGTGAAAATCTCAGTGCGAAGTTGAAAGAAAAACAAATAAATTAGTATACCTTTCTTTCGAGCTTCCCATTACAAACCTATAGTAAGATTGTAAAGTACTTGTAGTTTTTAAATCTTCTATTTCAAAGGATTGTGGATGCTCTTGAATTTTTCTTCAAATGTAGAATGAAAATTCTATGAGCGAGATGACACAAGAGATGCATATGGATTTTGGAAGAATTTGGTGTAAATTACACAAAGATTCCAAGGATGATTTACAAAGGAATGGCCTACTTTTTATAGCTGAGGGTGAGGCCATGAGAAGTGGATCATAGTTTGAATGAGCTCTAGGATCATAATTATAATTTCTTGAAATAGTAAGAGGATTTGGTTTGTGTAGTTGCATATTTACATGGGCAATGAATATTTAGATTTTGTGTAGGAAGATGGTTATATGTGCAATCTTATTGCCCCCACCATTATAGGGTTCTAGAAGTGAGTGGAGTGTGAGTAGATAAATAAGATTATTTAAATAACTAATTTAATTAGTTATTAGTTGTGAGAGGATAATTAATCATTTAATTAAATAAATTCTTAATTACATTAGCTAAAGGGTGTTAGGAATTAATTTAATTAATTCCAAGGGCATGATATAATTAAATTAATTAATTCTAAAGGGTTATGATTTAAATGATATAATTAATTTAATTAATTCTAAAAGGATGTATTCTAGTAGGATATAATTAATTTAATTAATTCTAATGGGATGAAAATAGGCTAGAAATAGGTATGTATTTTTAGGGTGTCTAAAAGTAGTTTTATGCAATATATTTGATTGTAATCGCCACATGCATGAATTGGAAGGAATAATGGCTACATACTTAGTTTTCTAAACAAAAAGATAGATGATATAGGGAATGCCATTTATGATGATAAAATAAAGCATGTCCTTGAGAAAGTAGGGTTTTCTAGTATTAGGAGCTACCTCACATCAAAAAACTAGTGGATATATTTTAATACTTGATATCGCAGTGCGCGAGGGGATTTTTTTAATTTTTGGGTGGTGCATGAGAATCACCAGTTCCCTAATTCATAAAGAAACATGGTTGATAAATGATGGGGAGGATTTGGTGTAAGCTTTGGAAAATGATAAGGTAATTTATGAGGTGGGAACTTTTAAAATATAAGAAAATGGGACAGAACTTCCCCATCACCGAGATAAAAGACCTAGGAACAAGATTCATGACATGACTTGTGACTTCCAAACTAGTGGGCGTAGAAACATGGAAAAATATTTACAAAAAAATCTTGTATATTGTGCATAATGTGGCACAAGCGACCTGATATAATCTATCCCAATATATTACTAATGGAATAACATAGGATGTAGAGATTATGCATAGTAATTTGGTGATCAAATTCCAATGGGGCACTATACTTCTAATTTTGGTCTTGATGAGATAGGTTTGCTTAAGGGCGAAGGAGAACCAAATTGGATATACATGTAGACACCTAAAATCCACTTACGTAGTTTTATTGCTAAAAGTGCACTAATTACCCTCATTCTTACCATTTTCATTATGATTAGTGATTTTTGCTAATTAACTAACATTTCCCTCTATTTTGGTTAATTAACGACACTTTTTTGATTAACTAACCTCTATCACATTCGGATGCCAATTGACAACACATCATTAGTTATTATCCTCTTCCGAGCAAATAATTAGCGATTATTAGCTAATTAAGCCTATTTACCCTTGTATTTGATCAATAAACCCTCTTATTGGTTAATACCCCTCTTCCAACCATTCAAAATCACCCCATTTCCCTCCAAGACATCTCAAAAGGATTCAAAATCTTATCCTAGCCTCTTAATTGGTCAATTAAGACAAGCGCCATGCTAATCACTTGTTAATTTCACTAATCAAGATTAACAAGCCTTAATCTACTTTATCCTTTAGTCCCACATGCACCAAGATGCAAGCTTCTCTAACAATAGAAAGCTATATAAAGGAACTCACATACATGTTTACACTTTACACCATACTTTGAATAGTATTAATCATATAAGACATATGATCAAGAGCCTTACTTCCATTGATGGATTAACTTGCTCAATCTTTGCATCCAATCTTCATGCTTGGTTAGTAAAGGAATATCTAATATGGCCTTGTATCCATTATTAGAGATATCCTTTCACCATTTTGAAGTAAAACAACCCAATTTGATTTGCTAGTGGTCTTCATAGGTCCATGTTAATTAGCAATTCACACTAAGTAGGCATGATTTAACTTAGATTGATTGATATCATGTTAGTTTTCTTAAGCATTCCAATAAGCTAATATCTTGATGTTACTATTATTAATTTATATCTTTGCTAATAGACTATGTGGTGTTAGTCTAGTTATTTAGCTTTGCAATATTTTTGGTAGTACACATTTGGCATGCCGGTGGGACTATACCCCATGGCATTCACTTTTAGATCTTGATTAGTTTCAAATTTTTGATTTAATAACCCTATTTTGTATTATTTTTTATAATTAAGAAGTTTCTTAGCTATATTAGTTGTAGTTTCTTTGTTTTCATGTTCTTTATAGGATAAAAGGAGGTGATGTCTTTGTCAAATTTAGATCAAGATGCTTAAATTTTGACATTTTTCAGATTTTCCTTGTCAAAACTCATGTTTTGACCACTTACAAGAAGGTGTGCCCTGTGTCCTTAGGTTCACACTACTGTTACAATGTTCACACTGGTGTCATAAGGTACACACTAGTGTTATACAAGATGCGTTGCTTATTCTCCTGGATGCACATACATTATACTGTTTTTTTGCTCTCTCGTACTCGGGCCACGTTGGTGCTATAAAGTACATGTAGGTATCTCTCTAGATGCACCGGTGCTAAATTGACAATGCTTTTGTCTTATAGGTGTGCTATTTTGTTAAAGGCCATGCTGGTGCTTTAAGGGCTGCACTGGTGCTATCGAGGTTGCACTATTTCTTCAAACGACGTCTTTGGCGTGATTGTTTAAATTTGGTACTAGCTTCACGGTTTTAATTTTTAATTTTTGTGTTTGTTGGTGGTTGCAAGTTTTCCTAACTATTTTGTGTATGTTTTTACATTTCTAATTAGATTTTCTAACAAATTTTCTTAAGTTTTGATGAATTATTTTGTTTCCATGCTTTATATGAGTTTGGGATAAAGTTTGTGTATGCTCTTCTCTTGCACCATTGTGTGATCTTGAGAATCAAAAGTAGATTTAAACCTTCTTTTTATAACATTAGAGTAAGTGGGAAATTTTATTATTCATTTTTAAGCTTAAGGGAATGAAATTTTCATATGTCATTTTTATGATCCTTTGATTTAAAAGATTTTCATGTGATAAATAATTAGGCTAAAGATTATGTATGCTCTTCTTGTGTACCATTATGTGATCTTGAGAATAAAAAAACTTTTGTTTTTTTCATTAAATAACACTTAGATTAATTGGGAATGAACTTTATAAGAATTATGGTGGTTATTTGATTTACAAGTTTTTCATTGTTATCTAGTTGGGTTCTTGTTGTGTATGCTCTTCTCTTGCATCCTTGGATGATCTTGAGAACCAAAAACAACACTTAATCCTCTTTTATGATATTTTAGATCTTTTGGATAACTACTAACTATTTGTGTGTAGGACCTAACAATTGCCAAAGAAAGGATAATCTAAACAAAACTCTAATTACACGTGTGTTGTAGGTTGCCAATGGTGGTCTAAACCAAATTTCTTAATCCGAAAGATAAAAAACACACCACCTCTATTCATCACACTATATTTGCGGGTTTTATTTTAGAGCCATGACTTGTCCACTTTAAACTAGGAGAAGTTCCTTAGCATAAGCTGTCATAACCCATAAGGATGCTCCCAAGAACCCCAAAGTATTCCAAAAAAGAGGGAACCTTGTGGATGAAATGGGAAAGTGCTCCACTACCCAATTTATTAGTATGCCTTAGAGAGATTAACGTCAAAATTATCTTCACGTGACCCCAGTGAGATACAACTTGAATGTAATTTATTGCTCATTGTATTGAAGGGGGTAAAGTAAAGTCGGGATACTCTAAGATTTAGTTAGTGTGAATTTCTTGGAAAACCACACTCACAGAGATAGTTTGTGACACCTAGAGAGTGAACCAATAGGAAGCTTGTGGCTTGGAGCCAATTTGACTTATCCATTGTGTTCTAAAGAGCTCTCATAATGTGAAATTTTTTTAGATTCAAAACCTTATTATTTGAACAAGGGAGAGTCCATTAAATTTGAAACCACGTGTTATTTCATCACAAAATTTACAAAGTGTTACTTTGTCCTAGTTTTTCACTTGTCCTAAGACAAGGTGAAACTCTGCCAAAGTTACACCAAGTATTTTTCATCACCACTTGGTCTACTCCTTTGTTTTCTTGTTGCCCATTTGGGAAAAAAATAAAACATACCTACGTAGTGCTATTGATTGATTGTGTCCACCACTTTTACACCTATTTACATTCATCCTTGCTTGAGACTAGATGGTAAACATTGAAAGTGTGTTGGTACATCTTTATATCTTGGTAGCCATCGTCTCGATACCCATAATCAATATTTCATATTGTAGCTAGGTTATCTCATCATTGAATTCCTTTGAGTTATTACGCTACTTGCATTATAGCCATACAATTGTGATACTTACATCTTGTTTCCATTGTGAAACTTGATCTAAGTCTCTAAATTGTATTGTTACACTACTCGCACACATAACAACTTCTTGATATAATTAGGCTTAGTTTTGATCCCAAAATTGCCTTGAGTTTTTGAGAGTGTTGATGTTACATTGTTCACATTGTGATACCATAATTTTGATACTAAAATATTGATTTCATTACAAATCTTGATTAACATGTCTAAATAGTGTTGTTACACTACTCGCATTTGTAACTTCCATTTTCAAAGACTTAGACTTTGTTTGTGTCTAAAACTGGTTTTAGTATACCTTGTTAGGAGATCACGTCAACACTTTCTTAGTATTTAGGTCTTGTTTATTTTAAACTTGACCTAAGTGGTGATATTGTGTTGTCACTATTTACACTAAACCTATCTTAGAAAAATGTAGGGAGTAAACTATTTTTGTGATTGGATTATAGTCTTGTACTTAATAATCTTGTCCTAGGTACTTCTTGTTATATAAAACCTATTAGATTTGTCATTCTTTATTCTTTGGTATCCTAGGTTCATATTGATCCTTTGGATTCATGACCATTTGTTATTCCACATTCTTTTTGATGACTTAACGTCGTTACACTACGTAAATTTACCTAGGGTCCATTTTAGTCAACCTTAGTGAAATATTTCATGTTATGCCTCCTACTACAAGAATGGGGCACCAAAAATTAGGAGCAGGTCCCTTCGGAAATGACAACCCAATTTTTGATGACAACATCATGGTTGATCACAGTGGTGGTGAGGATAATTATCCTCATGCAGAATTTGAGTTTAATCCCACCCAAATCAATAATTTCTTGTTCCAAAACAAACATGAGGTTCTTATGTGTGTTGTAGAGCTAGGAGCTAGGTTATCATATACGGTTGATCCTTCTATCATTTCCGATCTGGTTTTGGAGAAGAAGAAATAAAGCGTCCTCCTATAAATATTAACAAAATCTTAAACTTAGGTCATGCCTCTACTTTTGGGTGACAGAATGATGAGGAGATACCTTTCCAAAATGATGGATATTATCGTATACCTAATGTTAGAGTTCATTGTGAGGACCATGAAGACCATGCTCATCACGAACAACCTCCTCCTCATGAAAATCATAGAGGTACCCACTCAAGAGGTAAATTTAGAGCAATAAGTGTAATCTCTCACTCACCAATTAGTAAGTTTGGATTCACATGTAAATAAGGAAAAATTAAAACCTTTAAAACAAGCTAAACCAAAATCTTTGTACCAAGAATTCAATACCAACATTCCTCATTAGGAGGCATGTAAAAATTCTTTTGAGGAATTTTATATGGAAAATAAAGGTGGGGATAAAACTAGATACACCACCCACATAGGACCAACTCTTCAATCAAGAGTGGGAAACCATGAAAAACGCCCTTATAGCTTTACAAAAAGGCAATACATGAAAAAGAAAAAGTATCAATTTGAGTAGTTATCCCTTTGAAAAGGCCATGTTGTAGGTACCTTCTTACATAATTTTGATTTTCCAAAGTTTGTGAATACAAGGTAAAATATGACCCCAAAGACCATATTAAGGATTTTTATATGGCGTGTCAAGAGGTCACGTTTGGTGATAACTATATCATTTGCCTCTTCCCACAAAGTTTAGGAGGTCAAGCATTGGAATGGTTTTTACACATCCCTAAGGGATCTATCTCTACATGGCTAGAACTAGCCAAACACTTTGTACATCACTTCTCATTTAACATAGAAAGTGACATCACCATGTTAGATTTATGTAACACAAAACAATAGAATAATGAGAAATTTGCTAGTTTCTTACAATGATGGCAAGGGTTAGCTAGCCACTTCCCTTTCTCTATACCAGAGAAATAACTGATCAATATATTTGTGCCCAACTTACACCCTAAAATTACATTCCACTTGCAAATGCATTATGGAAACACGTTTGAAGAGGTGATAGAAAAGGGTAGTCAAATAGAGAAAGCGTTGTTAGCCAAAGGGACTTTAAAACCCTTCTCACATGATCATAATGATTCAAAACCTAATGAAAAGAATTTTTTTTTCTCAATAAGAATAAATTTTTTTGTAGGTGATGTAATAACATTCTAAATGAGTGCAAGTAGTTCAAAACCATGTTCCCTTAAAACTTGCAAAGGGAACTCCGGCTACGGAATATAAATGTCATGCCTTCACCCCTCTATCTAAATCTATGTCATCAATATTAAAATAGTTAGAGGCGGTTAACATGGTTAGGTATCCTAAAACTACACCTTATGGGGATGACGCACCTAAGCCATCATGGTTTAGGGAAAATGAATATTGTGGATTTCATCGCGTCAAGGGTCATAAAACTAATAAGTGTTTGAAATTGAAGCACTATATTCAAGACTTAATTGATAGTGGTAATGTGGAAATGGATTCTTCCGCCCTAAGAAATATCCCAACATAAACATGGGAATCTATAAAGAACCTTTCCCTAAGCATAATAAAGGAAAGGAAAATTCGATCAAGGGAAGTCTTCCCAAGCCAAGAATGCTAATTACGTTTCAAAGATAGACCATTTTGATGCCCTAATAGGTTGTTTCAATCCACTTGTTGAGCATATCAACACAATCAATATTAAATCAAGGAGTGCACGGTGCAATGCAACATGATCACATTGTTATTTCAGAACCTCCTCCCTCTATTCCTCAAGAAAATCATTATGACGTGTTAGAGAAATTAGAGAAAACTATGGCTAAGATTTTGATCTTAGACCTTCTTAAAATCTCTAACATTCATAAAGACATCCTTTGTAAGACATTGTAGGGATTAGGAGTTTTCATTGATATCAACCCAATACACTTCCAAGCAATGGTAGCACAAATTTCTCCTACAAAGTATATAACCTTTAGTTCAACTTTGAAGTCCCAAAAGAAAATCCATCTCATAACTTTTGCTTAGATATTGTAGTCATAATCAAACGCAATATGGTAAAAAGAGTGCTTGTGGATGTCATATCAAGTTTAAACATTTTTAATCTAAAGCTAGTTCAAAAACTAGGGTGTACTAAAGCTGATTTAGAAAAAAGGTCATCACCATCAAGGCGTATGACAACGAAGAGCGACAGTCAACTAATATGATAAAATTTTCACCGGAGGTAGGTCCTATCAATCATGATACAAAGTTCCATGTTTTAGAATTGGAGCTCCCTTATAACATATTGCTCAAGACCCATGGATTCATGCCATGCAGCCATACCTTTTACATATAATCCATTCTTGAAGTTACATCATGAAGGGAAGATCCTCACTATTTAGGGAGATCCCCAACCTTTTCTCATTGAAAAGCATTATCGAGATATTTCCCAAATATTTAGGAATTCCCTTATACAAATATGGTGGTTCCAATTCAGTCATAGGTGCTCACTTCACGAATGGATCTAGATACCTTATCTCCCAATGATAATGGTGCATCTACATCAGACTCTCCCTTTGCTACATGGGAGATGAAGGCTATTGCTATTGCAAATGGATATGGAGAATATGATATCCAACATACCCTCTTAGTTTCTAACCTCCCCTTATCACCCAAAGCGTGTGGTAGGCCGTGTTATAAGTATCAACACTCTAGGAAAACTATAGGTTCAACAATTTCTCTCTTGGTGGATTATTAGCAAATGAAAAGCTACTAAAAATATCATATCTCATCCTTTAGATGATGAAATGGCTCCATGTTACCAATCACCCAAGTATGTTATCCCCAATAAAATTATGTATGTTATGGGATACAAAGGACGTGGCTACAACATCAATAAACAAGGTACACTAGAAGCTCTTCCAATACCTCATCACAAGGTGTGTAAGTATGGTATTGTCATCCAACCGTATGGGTCTCATCCCTCGGAGGTCAAGGCTAACTATTTTGAGCATGAAGATATTTCATCCGAATGTGAAAGAGAAATAGATTCTGGTGTAGTCTTTATAAAGACCTTGTCTCCACGAGCCTATTTTTTTCGGCGTGCCTATATTAAGTATAACCCTTGTCATATCCCTTACCACTCACGATAATAGAACTTATTTACTTGTCACTCATCAATTGGGACGAACAACAACATGTGCCAATTGATTTTTTCAAAATGACGAAGCTATTGGTGAGTTCTTGGGTATTCGTGACAACATTCCAGTAGGTGATCACAAGAAAGGATTCTCCATCAAGCTTAATGCATGCACGTATTTTGGGGAGGAGGTTGAGTTATGAATTCATTTAAGAAAAATAATAATCAAGGTCTAAATTTCCATAGAAAATCCTTGCAAAAAGAATAATTCCAAGTCCTATAGTGAAAACCTCTTTGAGGTGCTTGTGGAAAAACAAACAAAAAAATCAATGGACAAAATAGTTGACCAACCTGAAGGTGAAAATCTCATTGAGATGCCTTTAGAAGAAGAATATATTAATCTCCCTTGATCCTATACATATGGAGGATGAGTCCAAGTTACTCATGGAGGAGACCATAGATGTCAATATTGGTACAAAGGAATTTCCTAGAATAGTCAAGTTAGGAGCTTCACTCTCATCTCAAGAACATAAAACCTTTGTGTTGCTTTTGAGAGAATTTGTAGATATATTTTCTTGGTCCTACGAAGAAATTCTAGGGATAGATATGACATTAGTGGTACATAACCTTGTTGTGCATAAAGAGGAAAATCCCATAAAACAAAAGCTCTGAAAGATGCATCCTCACATCGCCTTGTTGGTCAAAGAAGAGCTAGAAAGATTATTGGTAGTAGGCTTCATCAGGCCTATTGACTATTCGAGTGGATTTCAAATGTAGTCCCAGTGTAGAAGAAACCTATCGGTATTAGATTTTGTACCGATTTTAGAGATATCAATAAAGCTTGTCCTAAGGACGAATTTCCTCTTCCCAACATTGACATGATTGTTGATTCAACAGCGACTATGAGATGCTATCACTCATGGATGGATTTTCAGGATATAACCAGATAAAAATTGCTGAAGAGGACCAACATAAGACAAATTTTACAACCCCATGGGGAAATTTTGTTACCAAGTCGTGACTTTCAACCTCAAGAATGCAAGTGAAATCTATCAACGAGAAATGAATGTAATCTTTCATGACATGATTAGTAATATAATGGAAGATTATGTGGATGACATATTGGAAAAATACAGGACTTGAGAGGATCATCCAAGGATGTTGCGGTGCATCTTTCAACATCTTAGGGACTACAAGGTCTGACTCAACTCGAAGAAATGCGTCTTCAACATGCTATCTATAAAACTATTATGATTTATTGTTTCACGAGAGAGGAATTGAAAAATATCCTACAAAGGTTACTACAATAACATAAATGGATCCTCTAATGAATATCAAACAACCGAGAAGTTTGTAAGGAAAGATCCAAGCCATTAGAAGATTCATCTCTCATCTTGTAGACAAGTGTCACACATTCACACATCTTTTGAAGAAAGATGTCAGTTTTCACCGGGGTTTAGAAAATCAACAAGCATTTGCTTTGCTTAAGAAATATTTGAACAAACCCCTATTCTAATGCCACCCACAATAGGTGAACCATTGTTACTCTACATTTCTGCCACACACTTTACAATTGGGGCCTTTGTTGGCCCAATATGATAAAGAGCAGAAAGAAAAAGTTGTGTATTATCTAAGTCATACGTTGGTCGCTTACGAGCTCAACTACCCACATATAGAGAAGGATTGCTTGGCTGTAGTTTTTTCCTTTCAGAAACTACATCATTATCTACTAAATAATAAGGTCAAGATAATATCAAAATTTGATCCATTAAAGTACTTGTTGTCAAATCCTGCACTTACAGGAAAGATGGCCAATTAGATCATCTTACTCAAGTAAATTTTACATCGAATATAATCATCGAAAATTAGTGAAAGGGAAGGTTTTGGTAGATCAACTAGCTGAAGCCCCTTTTCCAGGTATTGAACCTTTGAGTCTGGAACTTCTAGATGCATCTACATTGTACCTTGAGGAATCATTATATGACAACTATACTTTGATGGATCCTTTACCTTTCATGGTTTAGGTTCTAGAGTTGTGTTGATCACTCCTTCAGAAGACTTGATCCCTTAGGAATCCAACACGGGTTCCCATGTACAAACAATATAGCAGAATATGAATCCCTTATTGTAGGGATGAAATTGGCTATTAAGTGGTACACATGACAAGTGAATGCGATAAATGATTCTATGCTAACTATCAAACATTCAATAGATGAGTATAAAGTTAAGGATGAGAAAATTCTTCCTTACAAGAAAATGGTCGATTCTCTGAAGGATTTATTTGAGAAAATTACATTTGAATAGATCCCAAGAGGACATAACCGAGTAACGGATGCTATGGCCACAATGGGGTCTATGTTACACATCCCACCTGGGAACAATGATATGTTGTTCTTCATCAAACATCTACAAATACCAACATATGACATGCTAGAATCTTGTTTGGTATGTGAAGTTGTTGGTCCCTTTTCCCCTTGGTATAGTGACATTTTAACTACCTTCATGATGGAACCTTTCCCACAAAAATTTCCCGTGCTAATAAAAGAAACCTTATCCAATGTATATCCCGCTATACCTTACTTGGTGGAACTCTCTACCATCAAGGCTATGACAGGAATCTATTACATTATCTCAATTCAGATGAATCCATCCTAGTGGTTAAGGAGGTACACGAAGGCATTTGTGGGGCCCATATGAATGGGATCGTCTTAGCTAAGAAAATACTAAGAGTAGGCTACTATTGGCCTACCATGGAGAATGATTGTTGCAAATATGTGAAGAAATGTTTGTAATGTCAAAAGTATGAAAATTTGATACATGCACCGATGCAATCATTACACCTATCACGACACCTTGGAATTTTTCCAAGTGGGGGATCGATCTTATAGGTAAGCTTCACCCTACATCCTCTCGATGGCCACCTGTTCATTATCATTACCACTAAATATTTCACAAAGTGGGTAGAGGTTATTCCTCTTACCTATGTTAAAGGTGCGCAAATATCCAAGTTTATAATGAACCATATAATTTTCTCGATATGACATCCCCTCTACCATTGTAGCTAAAAATGGTAAGTCCTTTAAAAATAGTGAAGGCATTATGTCAACGATTTCAAATCACTCTCAAGTATTCAACCCCCTATTACCCTCAAGGTAATGGGAAAGTTGAGGCTTCCAATAAAACCCTTATCCGTATTATGGAGAAAATGGTGAATACAACATGACCTAACTAGAATTTTATAGATTTAACCCATACTTTGGGAATATAGAATGTCTATCCACACTCCTATGTGTGTCACTCCATATTCCCTAGTATTCGGCATAGAATCCATACTACCTCTAGAGATCGAGCTCCCCTCTTTGTGTATAGAGCTAAGAGATTACTTGAATGAAGAGGACTACAGAGTGGCTCGGATAGCAAAGTTGGAGCTATTGGATGAGAAGTGAATTCATGCCCTTGATCACCTAAAAGTGTATCAGAATCGAGTGTGGTGAAGTTATAACAAAGAGTGATACCTCATCAATTTGAGGTAGGAGACTTGGTACTAAAAGAAAATTAATTCAACACCACCAAGGACTAGGAAAAAGGCAAGTTTGAGCCTAACTGGTTGGGGCCATATGTTGTGGTCGCTAAATTTGGTTTGGGTGCCTATAAGCTTGCTTACTTGGATGGTCAGAACTTTGGGAACCCATGAATGTAATGTATCTTAATCGTTTCTATGCTTAAGCATGGGGTCCCTAAAATATCATAAAAAAACAAAAATGTATAAAAATAGAAAAATAAAAGAGAAATAAATACGTCCAAAGGTGAAGACCACATAATTTTGGCACTTTGGAAAATTCCTTTGGTGAAAATTGGTTTTCGGCACCATGGGAGGGTCCATTATTCACAAGCATTTTAGGTCTAGGATTATGATAGCTTTATTCTAAGTTAGTCTTTACCTACATCTGAGCTACTTTTGAGCCTATCCCTCTTGGCCTTGATCTCGGCTTATCCTATTTTTGAATGTGAAGAGTTTTCCTTTGTATATTCCCATCTAACACTAGGGGTAACTTTTCATCATCACTTCTTACACATAATGCATGGCATTCTGCCCTTGTACATCCCATTTATCACTTGGAGGCATCCATGTTTCTTCATTTCCTTGCACATAGATTCAGAATTTTTTTGGAAAACATAAATTTTTTTTTTTATAACTTTTGAAAAACTCAAAAAATTCAAATACGTTTCATAGAAAACCCAAAAACAATAGAAAATTGTCCAGATATAATACCTAAAATAACAAAAAAATGTTTCAAAATTGTCCCACAAAAACAAAGTAGTAGTTTGCTTACTTTAGTTGTTTGGTTTGTTCATAGTTTTGGTTGCATTACTTTTTCATATTGTGTGATTTAAATTAGATTCATTTTCTTAATTAGATTGAGTATTAATTTAATCTATTGTGTGTTACATGGAGTTCAATTTATCTTACATACTCTTACATAGCTATGTTGCTTTGATTATGTCTGATTAACTTGTGCTTGTTATTTGATTTTACATTTTGTTGTCATCTCATCATCACATCTATACATCATATATCATAAATACTAAGCTACATCATCATGAAACTAAAAATTAAACATGTATGCTAAGATAAAATCATATAATATCATCAAGAGGGGCAAGAGGAATCACCTTCCCCACTCACACATAGACCATAGTAAAAATGTGGATTAAACAAGCTATCTCATACAAAAATATGATAAATCAAAACAATCCATCAATCATCATATATCCATAAATATCAACTATCCATTTACAAAATCAATGTGTCTCGATGCATATCGGATACAAAATGCGATCATGGGCATGGGTCAAAATTGTACCTTCATCACGAGGCATACTAAAAAAATAATACATGGTACATCCATACAAAAATGTGCCTTCATATTGAGGTGTACATATAATACAATAGAAAATATTCAACCACAAATCTCACCCATGTAGGACTGCTTGCCTAGGTCCATGAGGTGGTGGCATCTATTGATAAGAAGCTCCATGATGAGATGGTGGCTATTGAATGCAGATCTAGTAGATCGAGATGGCTTCTATGATCTGGATTGTGACCTCTTGCCAGCTACTTGAATGTAAACTAGGGCCCTCTGCTCATTTGGAATGGCCCCATGGTAAAGCATCCTATAATAGGTGGCCTCACATGTAGTGGTGGAACACTTAACCACCAAATCCTATACTCATAATGTTGTACCTACTGCGAAGTTCATCGTGCTCTACTCTCATGCTTCTTACCTACATCCGAACTCTCTATGAAGCTAAATGACCCCTCTCACCAAGGTAACCTAAAGCTATTGTGACACCACCTATTGTAGTGGCTGCCTCAAGGCATCTATCTCACCCGCACTCTGTGCGCAACCTGTCTAGGTGGAGATTCTTTGAGGCAATCTGTACTCTTCTCTCCATCCTCCCCCACCTCGCTTAAATGCCAACACACCCTTTTTGGCACCTATGTGGCCATGCCTATGTATTTCCATGCATCCATATCTGCACTGTGTAATTTCATATAGGCACGCCCGAGCATGCTTGCGTACCCCAAGGGCCGTCTTGGTAGTGCCACACTAATTTGAAACCCTAATAAATGCAACCAAAAATGAAATTTTTACTTTGTGTACGTGTGCATAGTTCTCGAGAAGCCTCATGTAGTCTCAAACTCATTTTGTGTAGTGTCTATGGTTTTGAAGCCCCGTCATTCCTCTCCCACATCAGAGCAAAATCAGCGGTAAAATTGGTAAAGGTAGGTAGTAAATAAGTAGATGTGATGGTTTTACCCCTATGGCTTGGTATTTGTACCCATTTTGACCCCCACAACATTTTTGTGCCCCCGAGGCACTATATGACCATCATGGTTCTTCCTAATTCTTCTACCACTCATCACGATGGTTATTTTTAATAAATAATCATTTTCACTACGTTGGGGCATGCTTTTGCTTCTCGGAAACCCTTCTTACTACCTAGGGCATATTTTTGGCTTTCCAACATTTTCTAGAAATGTCCACATACATAGTCATTCTTCTAGATAATTTTCTTTCTAAAAATTCAAAAATCTAATTTTTTTTGTAAAATTCAAAAAATTGATAAAAATCATTAAAAATATAAAAAATTGTAAAAATTCAAAATTTGTCAAACATTGGTAAATGACATACACACAGATAAAGCTCGCATCAAATGAATTATCCTTGAACATCAAAATTTTTCCTATAAAACATCTTTCTTTTGTTTTGCTTGTTCTTGTCACAATGACTCATGCAGATCATTTTGATCTACCTCCATTAACAAAGTTGGCTTGCTTGCTATGTCGGTACTCCCATGTAACAATGAGTTGTCATATACTATTTCATAGCACATGAATTATTTTTCATGGGACTAATTGTGTCCTACATTATACACCTCACATGTATCCTTGTTTGGGCCACCATTTTTAATGCTTTTCATTAAAACACGAACATTCGGGAATTGAAGCTTGATAAAAAAACTTTGGTGCAAGAATTGTCTTAAACGTTGTTTGTTTAATTATATGTGATTGTAATTATTTCTTTGCTATCTTAGCTGGTTTTCTCTCTTGTATTGCATTGCATTATGTATGTTGCATGGAGTTACACATTTTTAGCAATGAACAAATGTTAGTAATATATATTTTCATGTTATCTTACACTTTTGTTGTATGCGTTTATTTTAATAAGGGTTGATGATGTAGATCACGAGCAACATGATGAAATAAAGTTGTTTATTGAATGATTGGATGCAAAATCTATTCCTATATTCTTCACTATCATGTCTTATCACTATTCATTTTTCTTCCAAAACACTTGGGGCAATAAAATCATTTTTATCCCTACCCTATTTCTTCTATCCATTTCCATCAAATTTTCGATCATCGATTGACTTCTTCTATCACCCCATCAACACTCGAGGGGGAATCCTTCATTCTACTAATTTTTCTTCAAAAATTACTTGTTTATGCTTTTCTACTATGTTTGAAGTGACGTCACTTACTTCACCTCAAATAGGGGAAATGTAGACACCTAAAATCCAATCACGTGGTTTTATTGCTAAAAGTGTACTAATTACCCTCATTCTTACCATTTCCATTATGATTAGTGATTTCCTGCTAATTAACTAATGTTTCCCTCTATTTTGGTTAATTAACGATGATTTGTTGATTAACTAGCCTCTATCACATTCCGATGCCAATTGATGACACAACGTTAGTTATTATCCTCTTATGAGGATAAAATTAGTGATTATTAGGTAACTAAGCGTACTTGTATTTGATCAATAAACCCTCTTATTGGTTAATACCCCTCTTCACCATTGTTAGAGAGATCCTTTCACCATTTTGAAGTAGCAACAACCCAATTTGATTTGCTAGTGGTCTTCATAGGTCCATTTTAATTAGCAATTCACACTAAGTAGGCATGCTTTAACTTAGATTGATTGATATCATGTTAGTTTTCTTAAGCATTCCAATAAGCTAAGATCTTGATGTTACTATTGTTAATTCCTAGCTTTGCTAATAGACTATGTGGTGTTAGTCTAGTTATTTAGCTTTGTAAGAGTTTTGGTAGTGCAAAATACCCTTTGGAGAACAAGTCTCTCACCAAAAGATATACGAAATTATTGGTGCCCACAATTCTCAATAATACTTATAAAACCAAGTTGGTCAATTAGTTGAAACACTTGAAAAATGTATTTGAAAAATAATATAGAGTCCCATGCCAACTACTAAAAGATTTAGATGGAGGATTAGAGTTTACCATGACACAACTCTACTAATTATGGTGATCCATGCAAATTGATAGGAATTGGTCCCCTTGGGACAAATTTCCCTATGTTTTCATAGAAAATTACTTTGTGTGATCTATAAATAGGATTAAAGAAGAAAATAAAATAAATATTGTCATGCTAAGGATTGACACCGACATTCATACCTTCCATGAATCTTATAAGTATGTAGGAAGTGAAACATATGTGGAAAGTCACGAGTCAAATATCTGCTCCCTCGGTCAGTGGAGAGAATAATAGTAAATAACAAGGCACACATATTGTATTAGTATTTGAGGATAAAGAAAATGAAATACATGACAAGGCCACATGAGGAGGAAGAGATAGTTGAGAAGATGATTTCACCTACTAGGAAAAGAAAAAAGGGGAAATAAGGTTGAGGAAAGAAAAACCTCTTTTACGAAGAAGGGGAAATAAGGGAACACAAAAAGAAACAAAATGAGAGTGAAAAAAACCCCATAACCACGTCGAGACTACTAACAAGGGGGATAGTCAAAAATAAATTAGTATCATAGAATTTGTCATTAGGAAGGGGGTCTAATGCACTAATACATATAGACACCTAAGCTAAATTGAGTGGTGAAAAGGAAAGAACAAAAATAGGTTTAGATGAGGCAACGCACAAAACTCTCTCGATGCATCCTATCCCTTCCACAGGACATTCCTATGTAGAGGGTGGACAAGGCAACATGAGGGATCCCAAATAATTGGGTATAAAGACATCATTATCCCAAAATCACCCTTGAATGTGGTCACAATTGAAGATAAAACAATTAAAGCTCATGGGGAAGAAGAAGAACATGAAGTCAATAAAGCAACACAAAGGAAAATTCAAATTTTACTAGGAACAAGATACATATTGCTAGGACAAGGGAAAATTCACAATGGAAATGCCAAAATAAAAATATGAAGATGGGGATGACGAAAAATTTAGTGTAGATCTTAAAAAACCCATAAATCCATCTGAAAAGGTACCATAAAGGAAAATCTATAAAAGACTTGTTCTCTTGGGATTTTATGAGTGAATCTATAACAACAAGCATTCTAATAAGGTTCTATCATTTACCCTCAATATTGTTGGTTTGAGGTATTTACCTTATAACTCATGGAATTATCCACCTCACATGGCGAGTCATCTCACTTAGGTGAGGTCATAGGTCTTTAGAGTTATATGACATATGATAGATTCTGTCATAGAATCTATCATTATCATATGTGTTATAGGACTTGCATTCCATCTTGGTAATTATAGTTACATTCCATCTTGGGAATTGTAACTCATTTCTCCCTCATGGAGGGAATGATTGTCCAAGAATGAGAGTTACACAACACTCCCATATGTACCCTTCTTTTGATCTATGAGAATGCTTATAATTATATATTCCATGATATTTATTGTTTGATTTTACATTTGCTTGATTACTTGGATCTTTCTCATTTCGTTGGAGTGCAACCTTGTTGATGTGCATAGGTTTCCATTTTATCCTCACAAAATAATCTCACATGGTATCAAATCTATGATTCAATAAATGTGTACTCACATTTATTGTTGTTGAATACTTCTGGTTTTGTTTTTCATTACTTCTTGTGCAAGTTTCAATCATTTTTGATTATTCTAATCTAGATTAAAATATCTGGTTTTTAGATTTTATATTGTTTTGGTGTTTGTGCATGTGCTATTTTAGGGTTTTCTAGCTAATATTAGGTATCCGGAGCTATCTTTGGTAGAAACGTGTCGAGGTATTTCTATTTGCTTTGGTTTTAGTTGTTTTTTCATTATTATTGGTGTTTGTTTGAAAAATTATATCTCTATAACTTATTTACCTCATTGGTATCCTACTCATCCCTACACCCCGCTCCTCTCCTCCTAGCTCGGTTGAGCTCTTTGTTGGGTTCTTGATCTCCTCCACTAGCTTGATGAGCTACTTGCTTGGATTAGTTCATGGTTTGTTGTTTGGTTTTGGGCTTAACCCGCTTTTCCATACTTATTTGAATAGAATTGATTCTATTGACTGATATAATTTGTGATTTAATTCTTTTATGACAATAAACCTGCCAATTTTGGGTAGATATTTCATTATTTAAAATAAACATCTAAGTAAATGCTTTGATTGTTTTGGGAATTTTAAAATTCTGTTATGTTTTGAACATATGAAAAGAAAGTTAAAAAATAATTGTCCTTGATGTAAATTTTTTTAAGGAGATAATCATTAGGACAATGATTCTTTTAGGAGGGAAGCATGTAACATCTTTGAAAAACTGTTATCTTTCCTCTTTTGCATTGCAAGCATTGACATGTGATTTTTCTTGGATAAGGAGTGTTCCTTTGATTTTTTGAAATCATGCTTGCCATGGATGAGTCATTTCTGCTCTTAGATTCATTGGGATGAAATGATATTGCTTGCAAAGAATCCATTTTTGCTTCTGATAGATAAGTTGTAATCTGGAAATGAAGTTTGCAAACTTATCTCTTTTTATTAACAAATCCTTGGATCAATTCCATTGATCCAAGGTATGTTTTAAATCTTCTTACTTGATCTGAATGGTAAACTGACATTCAGAGGTTGGATGACATAATGGACTGAACTCTTGTATGTTTACAAATTCTTTTATTTTCTTGTAAGATCGTGCTGCATTTTGTTGTATGTTTTGTGCTCGGATCTTCTTGATTGATCTCTTCAAGACGCTAATGTCATCAAGTGGTATGAGACCTACTTCAAGACTATGGAGGAAAAAAAAACTAAGTCCTAGGCTTGTGAGATCTATCCTAACGGGATTCTAAACTAAGGTAAATGTACCTATATTTTATCTATGCCTATTTCATTTGGGATAACATCCTAACCTAGGTTGCATGTTCTAAATTGGGGTATGGGGGAAATAACCTAAGGTGATGCTAGGCTTATTTCTAACCTATACCTAATACTAAATGGCTATGAGCTATGACCTAACCTAAGATGGCAATTTACCTATTGAAATGTTTCTAAACCTAAGGTAAATACTTCTAAACTATCCTATGGTCATATCCTAAACTAATGGAATCTACCCTAAACTAATGAAATGTGGAAAGGGGACCTAAGGGTTGTATGGCAAGTGGTAAGCTGGCAACGGTTCCTAAGCTATTAATGTGATTTGATTTTTGTATTAAATGACAAAGTGAACTACCAGTTTAGGTAGAAGCATGAAATTTGGTGGGAGTCCACGTGGAGTCATCACTAAGGTTTAGTGATGCATGCAGAAGTTGAATTAGGTCTCGCCAATTTTGGATGGCAGTGGCAAAGAGAGATAGGTAGGAATTTGAGAGTTAATGGCATTAATGAGCCTCGTTTTTGGTGAGAAAACCACCTAGGAAACCATGTGGGTGGATTTGTTGGAGGTTGTTTGGTCATTCATGCTCTCTGATTTTTGCTCTGCATGGAGCTATCTGGTTCTTCGAACTAGTAGTTCTATTTTTAGTTTATGGCTATTTTTGATTCAAGGAAAGTATATGAGACATTGGGGAAAGAGATTTTTGGTTGTTGATCTTTCTTGGAGAAGAAGAAGTGTTGGAAGCTTGGCTAGAAGTCTTCTTCGAATCGGTAGAAGCACTATCAGGCATGATAGGCTCTATCCATTAAGATTTCTTTCTTTTCTCTAAATGTTTCATTAAAACAATTTTGCTCTCATGAGATAAATGGGTTTTTGTTTTTGTTTTGGTTATTTTCTTTCTTGTTGAAAGAATCTCTGCGCTTTTGGTTTTAGAACCCTTGCATGATAATGTTGTTTTTGGGTTTTTCTCTGAGTGAGTTAAAATGGTGAAATGCATTTACAACTATTGAGACTTTAGTGTTTTGATTGGAATATATACTCTAGACTATCTTCTCGAAAAAGAGTTTGAGTAGTTAGTTTTGTCTTAAGCTTCGAACTGAAGTCTCTTTTGAAAGTAGTATGTAAATGGGTACTCTTCTCGATGCATCTTTGAGTTTTAAATCTGTATTACTCCTTTTGCAATCTGTATGGATATATGTTTTATCTCATTGTATGAACACGAACTTGCGTGAAAGTGAGGAATGGACATCTTGTTTGTATTTATACTAGTAAACTTGCATGCTTATACTAAATGCCTTTGCTTGTTTTGAAAGGTAGAAGAATACCCTTTTAAACTGTATCCTATTCTGTTAAGTTTTATACTCCTTGTTCAAGACTGTATTTGTATACTTTGTTCTTCAGTATGAACTCGAACTCGCTTAAAAACAAAGGTTAATGGGTGTTTGAGGTTTATGGAATTGTTGGTGTTCTTTACCTCAACTTGTATAAGATCTTAGAAGAAATATAATGTTTTATTTTATTCTCTAAATATCCTCTCGCTTTGAATCATAATTCGATGGGAGTTGGGTAATTTTGTTATTTGGAATTACTGTTTAGTTGAACTTGTGAGGAGATAAGAATGAAAGTTGTCTTACTTGGGTTGTTTGTTACTGGAATTCTCTTCTCTCGAAACTCGTAAGGTGATTACTTGGTTTATTGAAATTTGGAAGATGAGATGGTTGTCTTTGGTTGAAGTTATTTTTGATGTTGTGATACTCTAGTAGTCGACCTTCTCCAAGTCGTTATGGTGATTATCTTCTTAGGTCTATTCAACATTCTTAAGTTTGATTTTCTATCCTTTTTGGGCTTGGGTGAGGTGATGAAAACTTACTTGCTAGAGTTGGAAACTTCCTTGTAGTTTGTTAACTCACATGTTATGAGATGATTGTGGTACGTTCATGGGAATCGTTGAATGTATAATCAACTTTTGGATTATTACTTTTGTATATGGAACCAACCAAACCATTCGATTTATAAGCTTTATTGATCTATGTTTATTTGTGTGGAATCGAATGTCTTGTCGATTCACGGAAGTGTTTAGCTGAGCTTTGTCTATTTCACACAGATTTTGTTCCGAATAGAGTTATTTCTGTCTTTTCATTCTCTTGAGAAACATATAAGGGTTAGGCTAGGAGGAATACCCGTTGAGTGTTGGGAAGGTGTGCGCGTGCGTCAGAGAGATCGGATTGATTGTGAAGATCTCCTTTTTCTGGGAAGGACTACCTGTAAATAAGAATGCAAGACCACCAGATTTTCATTAAACAATAAGTGAGGGAACTACCTTGGGCCCAGGAAATATTAGACTTCCTTTCAAAGGTGGTCAGTTCCCTTTTAATACAAATTAATGCAAATGATAATAAAGAAGCTATTGTGAAATCACGATTTAGGTACCTTGTTACTAAAAGAAATAGAGACTAAACTACCAATAATAAAATGTCATGTTGTTTGTTTGGTCACTGGTTATTGATATGTTCAGATCAAGTTACAGGGATAGACAAGGCTGGATATGAGATTGTTTGGAGGTAAATAGGTGAAAGGTTGGTTTTTGGTATAAGTCACAGTGACCGATGCCGGTCACTGGATAACCGACCGCAGTTATAAAACCGGTACCGGTAGGGGATAACCGATATCGGTAGGGGCAGTGATTTAGGGATTTTAAATGGAGGTTGGTTGTAAGGTGGTTATGGGGTTTAGAAGGTTGGTAGATGGTTGAGGGGAGTAGTAGGGTGATAGAGAAGACTCAGAGAGTGAGAAATCTATCTTTGGGGCAATATAGAGATGGATGAATGAAGGTTAGGTGTAGGGTGCTGCTGGGTGGTAGATCCAGGAGTGAGCTTATAATCACTATGAATCAAAAGTTCACAAAGTAGTGTCTAGAAGCATACAAGGTAATAAAAGAGACTACTTACTAGTTTCGATGGCGGATGCGGACCAAGGAATGCATGCGAAGGCGAGGCTTAGTTGGGATGATCCGAAATCGGAAGTGAGCTGATGAAACTATCCTCGACACTCCCAATGTTTAGATGAGTGTGACCGTGATCTATTTTCTCGATTATCTCTTGGGCTCAATACTCCTCTCTGTAACCTCTTCTCTCTCTCTCTCTCACTTGTCCCTCTCTTGCAAAATGAATTCGGATCCCTTTGTTTTGGTTGGGGGAGGTCATTTATAGGGAACCGATGGCGGTTACCTAACCGATGCCGGTTGCGTAGGGACCGATGTCGGTTAGGTCAAAGTTGGCTATTTTTAGTAAAATAGCCAACTTTCCCTCCTTTTCTCCAGGGGTCAGTTGTGGGCTTGGTCAAGTCATTATTAGGTTCATTTTGGTGCGGGTGAGGGGTGATGAGTCATGGGTGTGGGTCTGGACCAAGTTATAGGTCTTAATTAGGTTAGTTTAGGGTTAGGGCTAGGTCATGGTGAGGTGGTGAGGTGAGGTGGCAGGGTTGGAGATGTGGATTTATTAATTATAAGGTAATTAATAAATAATTAAGTGTGTAAGGTTTAGGTGGTGAGGTAGGGTTAGGTTGCGAGACGAGATGTGGGGCACGGGCGTGTCGTAAGACCCAAATTTGGTGTCTACATTTGCCCCTTGTTGTCGTGTAGCTTGTCTTGTAAAGCTGCACTGACAATAATAAGAAGTGGTTGCCCCAGTTAAGGGTATAGGTAATCCCCCTCAAATCTATCACAGATTGAGGCGATGTGAAATCAGGGATAGGGTTGATAAAGGGTGAATGATGATGAGATGATGGTAAGATGGTGGGGTAAGTTCAAGGAAGCAGACACACGTTGAAATGCAGTAGTGTGACTAGGGTACATGATTTGAAGAGAAAACAAGCAATTCATAGGCAAAGGTCGATAGTTTATCCAAACAAGGTTGATATAATCCTGGTATCCAAGGCATAGGAAGTAGCTCCAGGGATATAATGGGTAAGGTACCGGAACATTTAGGCATGTTTAATACCAAATGGTTGGTTTGGTTGAGATAAACATCATGGTCTCGGTCTAGGAAAAGTTGGTCAGCTGATCAATTCAAGTATCCTAGTCATGCTAAAACACAAACATGTGAGCTCGATTGAACAAACAGCTACATGATGGGTGGATAGAATCATAATTTGTGGGCCTCGGTCGAGGTACTTAATTGGTGCGGTCTTGGGTCGGGCCGATTGGTTGGGGCGGCGTCGGGCCAATTGGTTGGTTACGGCCTTGGGTCGGGCCGATTGGTTGGTTGCGGCCTTGGGTCGGGCCGATTGGTTGGTTACGGCCTTGGGTCGGCCGATTGGTTGGTTGTGGCCTTGGGTCGGGCCGATTGATTGGTTGCGGCCTTGGGTCGGGCCGATTGGTTGGTTCTGGCGCTTTGGGTCGGGCCGATTGATTGTTCTTACCTTGGGTCGGGATGATTGGTTATGGCCTTGGGTCGGGCCGATTGGTGAGTTGCGGCCTTAGGTCGGGCCGATGAATTCAAAATAAGGCTATTTAGCAAAGCCGGGGTAGGTGATGTGGTGAAAAATGGAGATTGGTGGATAAGGGACAAAGGTGAGTGTTATCAATATAAATACGTGAAAATATTTATATTTTTAAGGAAAACACAACACATGATAGGTTATGGTAGGGGATGGTCGAGCTAACCTTGGGAGACCCCATGTCTCCTAAGTGCTGCCTACATAGCCCATTGCACAAAGCAAGGAGGGGCCTCAGACCGATGTAGTTCTCCCTTAGGACTAGGGAGAGGTGAATTCAGGAAATTTGGTTGTGGTTAGGCAATTTGTTGGTTGGTAAAATTTTGATGTTGGTAGGGTAATGTTATTGGTGTTGGTAAGGTATTGGTGGTGTTGGTGTGGGTATAGGTGAAGTGAGGGTTAGCTTACCCAAGCATAGGAAACCGTGTCCTGATTAAGGTCAACACATAATCCTAGATTCGGGTAAAAGAGGCAAAAAAGTGTCCCATAGTTGGAAAGAGCTAAACAAACCACGTATTATTGTAGGATGAGCTTGAATCCCTAGGTACCTTGCATAGGCGAGAAGTCGATAGGTGAAAAGAGTTGTATAATCACAATATATTGGATATACATCACATCCCTTGAGTTTTGTTTTTGTTTTGAAGAATGGTGAGGTGAGGTGGATGGTATAGCTAGGGTGCAGAGAACTTGTTATAAGGTGATTATTTTGATGAAAGAGAACCAAACCTAAATAGACAAGTCCATGACTCAAAAGTGCTTTTGAATACTGCTTTTATTTTTAGATATAGACTGATCGATGTGGGAAGTCTATATGGGATATGCATTTTGTTGTTCTTGAGGTCTTCACGAAGCTGATCAATGCGAGAAGCTTCTGATAGAGGCTGACTTTGTATAGCTGTCCTTCAAGGGAGCAGTCTACTTATAGTAGCAGATGCAGATTTACACATAGCTGTCCTTCGAGGGAGCAGTCTAGTTTATAGCTTAGAGGTCTAGATGTCTGTTTGGCATGAAGCATCTAGTTTTACAGGAAGTTTGACTCAAGAATATCCCAGAATTGTATAATTGAGAACTTGTTATTTTGATACTTTTAAGTCATGGACCAGACTAAAAAGGGAAGACATCTTTAAGAGGAGGTGATGATCAAACCACGTGAGTTTGATTCTACTTTGAGATGCACGAAACAAGGTGTATGAGGTGGTAAATGAGCTCAAGGGATGAGCGTAAGGTAGATAAGAAGTGATGTAACACTAAATTCAATAGTAGAATGGTCGGAGATGCAAGACATTAAGGGGTTCAGGCTCAGGTTTACCATTAAGCGAAGCTAAATGATAAGTACCTGATCTATAAGTGTGAGTGATAATGTAAGGCCCAATCCAATTAGGAGCAAATTTTCCACGTTTGCTCTTTTCTAGTTTGGTTACATGTTGATTCTCTTTGAGGACAAGATCACCAATCTTAAAGGTATGCTCATGAATTCACTTATCATAAGCATGCTTGATGCGCTTTTGATAAATTTGAAGGTGGTCAAGAGTTGTAAGATGACGCTCATCAAGAAGCTCCAATTGGGCTAACCGCTCTTGGCGGAAGTCATCATTGGTGAGAATATCCTGGAGAGATATTCTGAGGGAAGGGATTTGTATTTCGAGAGGCAAGACAGCCTCGGTACCATACACCAAAGAGAATGGTGTGGCATTAGTGGAAGTACGAATGCTGGTACGATAAGCCCAAAGGGCAAAGGGGATGTGATCATGCCAATTTTTCCTAGAATCGTTAATGACTTTCATGAGAATTTTGGTTAAGGTTTTGTTAGAAGATTCGGCTTGACCATTTGCTTGTGGATAGTAGGGTGATGAGAAGCTAAGTTTGATACCAAAGTTGTCACAAAGGGCTCGTAATAGCTTATTTTTGAAAGATTTTCCATTATCGGTTATCAGGCGATGAGGAACACCAAAATGACAGATAATGTGATGATTGATGAACTCAATGATTTTCTTTTTTTTGGTTGAAATGAGTGGAACAACCTCCACCCATTTAGTGTAATATTCGGTTTCCATGATGATCCAATGGTGATGTTGCGAAGAAGGTGGGTGAATCTCACCAATAAGGTCTAAACCCCATTGTGAGAAAGGCCAAAGATCTCGTGCGACCTGTAGCGGGTGGCTAGGAGTATGTTGAAGGTTGGCATGTTGTTGACACATAACACAATGCTTAACATATTCATAATAGTCTTTATTAAGAGTAGGCCAATAATATCCTAGGCGAAGGATCCACTTGGCCACGACAAGGCCACTAAAGTGCCCACCACAAATTCCATCATGGACTTGTTGGATGGTATGGGTGACTTCAGCGCTGGTTAGACATCGAAGGAGGATACCATCGAAGCCACATTTATAGAGGAGTCCCCCCATGATGACATAATGAGAAACACTTTTAAGAAAAGCACGTTTTCCATTACTAGTAAGGTCAGGTGGGAGAACAGAGGTTGTAAGGTAGTCATGAAATTGGTGATACCAAGTATCCTGCGAATCAACAGATACATTATTTACCATACAAACATCTGGGACTAAGTAAGATGGGGCAAAGAGTTGTTGGACCAAGACAAATATGTCAGAGTCAGTTGGTGAGGCAGGAATTTGTGAGGCCAAGCAAGCCATAGTATCCACAAATTTATTAGTTGAGCGTGGAACGGTTTGGATAGAATAATGAGTAAATAAGGTCAAAAGTGAATCCATGTAACATTTGTACTTTTGAAGTTCCTCATTTTTACATTGGTAGATGCCAGTAACTTGATTTACTACCAATTGAGAGTCACCAAAAATGTTAATAGACTTCACACCTAAGTGTAACACAACGTGGAGACCCAAAACAAGGGCCTCGTATTCCACTGTATTGTTAGTGTAGGGAAATCGAGCCTGAATGAAAGAGGCATAGGTTCATCATCAAGAGGAATGAGAACAACACCACCCCTCCGCCACGCTGACATTTAGATCCATCGAAGAAGAGGGTCATCGGATAAGACGCATCACTGAGTGAAAGGGTTGCGATGAGTTCATCAGGGAAAGTAAAATTGGTAAATTTTTCCCCAGGTAAAGGGGCTTCCGCGAGTTGATCCGCGATAGTTTGTCCTTTGACTGATTTCTGGTGTACAAACTCAAGGTCGAGGTCGAGAGGAGCATAAGCCATCGGGCAATGTTGGTTTAGATGAGGTTTGGTGTACATATAATGTATGGGATCAGCATTGGTGATGACAAAAGTTTTGTGTGATTCGGAGGTAATGTCGGAGTTTGGTGGCCAAGAATGATAGGGCTAGGCACAACTTTTTCTACATGTGTATACCTAGTCTCGTAATCCACAAGAGTACATCTTATGTAATAAAATGCTTGCTCTCGATGCTCGGAGTCACGATGTGCGAGCATGGCTCCTACAACATGGTCGGTGGCAGAAAGGTAAAGGTAGAAAGGGCGATCGTCTTGAGGTGGGATAAGCACGGGTGGCTACAAGAGATAAGCTTTAAGAGCCTCAAAGGCTTGGTGGCACTCCTCACTCCATTGAAAGACAATGTCCTTTTTAAGGAGATGATGGAAAGGTTGACATCGATCCGAGAGTTGTGAGATGAAACGCCGGATAGATTGGAGTTTTCCCTGCAAACTACGTAATTGTTTTAGGTTAGTGGGTGGGGCATTTCTAAGATAGCTTTGACTTTAGTTGGGTCGACCTCAATGCCACACAAAGAGATGATAAAGCCAAGGAGTTTTCTAAAGGATGCCAAAGACACATTTCTTTGGTTGAAGATGAACACAATATTGTAACAGGTGATCAAAAATAATGGTTAAAACATCGAGATGTTCACTGCGATGTTTGGATTTTCCAAGAAGATCATCGACATAATCCTCGAGGATAGTGTGCATAATGTCATGAAAAATGTAAGTCATAGCCCGTTGATAGGTCACACTAGCATTCTTAAGGCCAAATGGCATGACACGATAGTAGAAGGTCCCCAGGGGTAATGAAGGTGGTTTTATGTTGATCGGCCGGGGCTACTAAAATTTGATTGTATCTGAGAAACCATCCATGAGAGAAAGCATCTCATGGCCCATGCAGTGAGATCAACAAGTTGATCAATGCTAGGTAGGGGGAAGTCATCCTTTGGGCAAGTGAGGTTAAGGTCTCGAAATCCATACATATCCAAGTCCCCCATCGCTTTAGTGATGCAGGTGTGACATTAGAAATCCATTGAGGATAGTCATAGGTAAGATGAAAGAAATAGAGAAAGGAGTCATTGAAGCTCTTCTTTAACCAAGAGGGCAATGCGTGGATGCATTTTTCTCAGTTTCTATTTAACTAGTTTGGAGTCTGGTTTTAGAGTGATGTTATGGACAGCAATGTTAGGATCGATTCCTGGCATGTCGGCGTAGGACCAAGTGAAAGCTTGATTGCGGGCACGGAGGAAGGTAGTGAAGGCGGCTTGTTCTGATGTGTTGAGAGATTTTCTGATCTTTACAATGTGAGGATCGTCCTCCATGTGGATGTTGATCTCTATAGTCGACTCATTCAACATGGTTTGGGTTTCAGATGGTAAGGCGCGTTGAATATAAGAGTCATCTGCACCAAGGTAGGTGAGGATGGAGTCGTCATCCTGGCACTCCACAACATTAATCAAAGAAGGTGAGTCTTCTTCGATCATGTCTGGATACAAAAGGGGGAGAGAAGATGGGTCTTCACCATCGCGTTGATAAGTGAGAGGACCTAGGAAGATAACATTCACGAAAAAAAAAGTTAGGAGGGATAGATTCTGGGTCTATCGACTCCGTGGGTGAAGATGGAAAAATGGGCATTGATGGTTCAGAAGGGGTGACTTCATCATCTTCCTGGATACAATTGACATGAGGTTTCTTCGGTGTAGGTGGTTCAAAAAATCCAAGACCACTATGATCTTTGTGTTTGCGTGTAGTCATGGGAATGATCGTATGTTGGCCTTATTCATAAAGACCAAAACCAAAACCTTTCCAAGCACAATGAGTCAGGAAGGTGAGGGCGAAAATGATGGTTGGTTAGATATTGAAAATCAGATTGGAAGGAAACCACACCAAGGGGAGGTTCGGGGGTGACAGAGGATGCGTTGACACCCCCATACGTTAGTTGGTGTGGAAATTAGGTGGTCCATTGAAGGGAGATCACCTCCCCACAGATGACGGTCGTAGGTAGGATGCGCATGTAACTGTCCATACTCTTGTGGGGTATGGAAGGTGCTAACATTGTATAGGCGGTACTCCCCGCGTGTAAGGTGTTGAAAAACACCTACCAAGGGATCGAGGTTGGGATGTTGTCATGGGGAAGGAAGAGATATTCATCGGTGGTTTCATTGGTTGAAGGTGTGGGTGTGGCTAAGGTGGATGGTTGAGGCATGGTTGAAGTAGATGGTTGGAGTCGGATCAATGGGTGCCTTGGTAGTACAAGCACACATCATTAGGGTGGTATAACATATTACAAGTTTTGAAGGGGAAGCGTCGGCTATGAAGTGTATGACTTCCCCTCATACTCAATTTTATGCATCATGTAAGGTGGAGGAACACATCCCATAGCTTCGGATCCAGGGCGGCCTAACAACATGTTGTATTGGAACTCTCCCTCAAGGACATAGAAGAGTTCGGGCAAGGTACGTGGCCCTACACAATGTTAAGGATCATGGTGCCTAGGGTAGAAGTAATAACATCGTTGAATGAATGCAACATGGTGGGGTTGGCACACATGTGCATGGAGGAGGATATTCATCATTGGAAGGATTTGGAAGAGATGATGTTTAGGCTAGCACCCCATCGATCATAACACGATGTACCGGATGTCTTGGATGTAAGCCAAGATGAAAAGAGCGGGGTCGTCGGGATCTTACGCACCAAAGACAACAATTTCTTCTTGGAAAAAGCGACAATAGCAGCGCTTTGCTGTACATCTGGATAGAGGAGGTGGTTGTGGGTAGGTTGTTTGGTGAGAGAAGTGATGTGGTTGGGTGTTAAGATGGAGGTAATGGGAAAGGTTTCGTTAGGTAGGACCTCTATCCCTTGGAGGATCTCAATTAGAGCTTGCCGATGAGATTCAGATGTTTGAATGAGATCATAGAGTGTCATTTTTATAGGAGATTGGTGAAGTTGTTTGATCATGGTGTGATGGGAAACTCCATCAGAGACTGGATAGGTAGGTCCACGAATAACCACTTTAGGTGGTGGTGCGATCGGGATGGTGGAAGGAGAAAGAGAGGCCACAGGTGTGCTCTCTTTAGCTTTTCCATTGTTTTTCTGACCTCGAGTAGTAATGCTAATCATGTTGATCTCGTGAATACGAGATGAGGAAGATGGCAGGGATAAGTCATTGTTCTCGAGAGGCGGGGTTGCAATGATGATAGATTTTGGTGAGGCGGGGATAGGTGGTATAGGAGAAGGGATCGAAGCTAAGGGATTTTCCCTCCGTAAGTTGTCTTTCTTAGATTTTCTATCCGAGATAGGCAACTGGCGAAAGATGGCTTTCAAAGCTTTGCATCCTTCTACATTGTGTCTTGGTGTGCGGTGGTAGGCATGATTTTAGATTCATCATAACCTATAGGTCGAGGTTTAGATGGATCATAGGGTCTGAGTGGGGGTAGGGAAATGGTCGCATCCCCTACCAACATATCAAGGATCTTGGCGTAAGATCCTTTGAGCGGGTCAAATTTAGATGAAGATGAGGCTATTGATTGAGTGGGTGAGATTATTGATTGTTTTGGTAATGGTTGGGTATGAGTGGTTCATACGGGTGGTGGTTTAGGCAAGGGATTTTGATGATTGGGTTTAACTAGGCGTGGCTTCTTCTACGCAGAAGTCATGTTTAGCTGGTTAGATGATGAGGCCACAGATGACATGGTGGCAGGAAACAACCACGGGGAAAGAGGAGCGACAATAAACAAGTCCTTCGATGATCGAGTTTTCTTAGGGTTGGTAGGTAGGTAGGATACTTGGGGCGACGGTGTTGAGATGCCCGTGGATTTCTGTATGGGTGCAGAAGGTGCAGGTCGTGTTAAAGAAGATGTGGGAGGCATGGTGTATTGAGGCAAGGTGGAGGGGTGAGGCCCCAATATAGAAGGTAGGTGTGACGGCGAGGTTGAAAACCATGCTTGTTGTCTCTGCCCGGTGTGTGATCGGGGCGAGGGTTTTAGTTGTGGTGGAGGCATAGATTGGACTCGAGGAGATTGGGTCTCTCTCTCTAGTGGATTGACGGCTTTATTTTGGATAAATCTAACCATTTAGGTGGGTGCATCAGGCTGGGTATTGGTGAAGTCCCAAGTGTAGGGGAAGGTTTGGTTAGGTTGATAGAGGTGGATGAGGTATTTGGTAGAGATGAGGGGGGTGAAGGTGAGGACATAGGCATTTTGAGCTTTTGTAAAAACTTCGGGCATATGGTAGAGGTGTCTGGATTAGTCATCTGCATTTGAGTAGAGCATGGTGTACTCAAACGTTCCCATAAGACTTGTCTATCTTCTAGGGGATGACAATCTTCACGTGTGGACGGGAATTTTGGTATGGAATAGAAGTGGGTTGTGATTCTAGTCCACTGTGGGTGTGATACAGGGGCGAATGAGGTCTTTGTATCAATGGGTGTTAAGAGGTCAACCGGTCACTGGAAAGATTTAGGTGATGAAGAACTGATAGGGAGGAGGGCATGTTCTAGAGGATCCGTCATGGTTAAGGAGTTTGGTGATGTAGGCTCGAGGGGTTTCTCCTCTAAGGATGATAGAAAAAGTGGCATCCTTCCTCTTTTTGTAGCAAGAGTGGTGGAAGGAGATGTTTGGGAAATAGATAGGTTGGATAACATCCGCTCACAGTCTTGTAGGGATGTGGTGTAAGAAGGCTCTTCTGTGAGAAGAGAACTCTGGGCAGTTGATTCCTTTATGGGTAAAGGAATAGCGGGGCTGTCCTCTTGTCTTGATGAAGGAGAAGGGGGCGAGGACCCTGCGTTGGTGAAGAGGCTTGATTCATAAATTTCCTCGATGGAAGCCCTTGGTTGGGAGTTGAAAACCGCATGGATCTCATGCACACTCTTCTCCTCGGCTGAGGTTTCTTGGTTTGTGTTACTATTAGATGAATGGTTTGGAAATGGTTTGTTGAAGATTTTTAAATTTTGATTAGCAGGGGCATTAGGATTATCGAGGGTTATATCCCCTGCATCAACCATTTCCTGCACTATGTTTTTCAACATCTTGCGATTTTGTGGCTATGTCCCTTCACGTAATGGAAGTTACAAAAGTCATTTTATTTATACCAAGAAGGTATAGCATGGCGGAATCAAACCCAGTGATGTTTAATAGGAGGCAAGGTGAGATCTCCTGCTTTAAGCAATTTTTCCAAGATCACATCATAAGTTTCTCCCAAGGGAGTGTACTTGATGGGCTCGGCTTTATACTTATAGGTGGATTTCAGGTTGGGTATTAGATGGTGCTTGAGATTTGACCGTCACCGCATGTACGACTCCTTTTGATTTTGAAGCAGCCGATGCGTGAGAGTTGGTGGTGTTGGGTTTGTTGGTGGAGTCTTGGGTTCGGAAATTTGAGTTTTTGTTGCGCAACTTCAATTTCTCCTCCTCTAAGGCTCGAATCTCTAGTTTCTGAGCCATAGTAAAGGCCTCATCAAAGGTGTGAAAGTTTGAATTTGGAGGGTGGGAGAAATTTGTTTGGATGAGCTCGGCACCATCGTAAGGCATAAGTAAGTTGGTTGATGAGGCCTGCCATCATCGTCAGCGAAAATCTGTGATAGGCTCGTCTTGAATTGTCGGATGGCATAGAGGTCGGTAATGGATACTTTTTGGCAATATTGATGGAGAAGTGATCCAAGAAAGATTGGGCTAATTGGTTAAAGGAGAAGATTGAGTGCTGGGCTAAAGCACTGTACCACTCTAAGGTAGGTCTTGATAAGGACATGGGGAAGGTACGGAGTAGTAAGGCATCATCATGAGCAATCAGATAGTAGGCATGTCTAAATGATCGCAAGTGTTGTTGAGGGTCCTCCTTACTACTAAAGTGAGTAAATTTTGGTAATTCCCATTGAGGAGGATATGTATGAAGGGGGACAGAAGGATGAATAGGCTCCTAACAAACTTGCTCATATGTCAGGGTGTTACGGCTTCCTGAAACAAAAGCCTCAAGATTTTACATCTTGTCCATCATCTGTTTGATTAAATCATTGGTTGGGTCAGATGATGGTGCTATCATCGTAAACGGAGGAGGATTGGGCCAAGAGCCGCTACTAGACAATGGTGGGGTTGAATGTTGATAAGGTAATGATGATGAATGTGTTGGGGTGGCCAAATAAGGGTGTCCTATATAAGATGTTGAGGCCATCGATGAGTCTGCGGAAATGAAAAGGTGGGCGGAGCCTGAGAGGGAAAGCTCGTGTGGATAGATGGTAGAGAGCGAGTTATGAAAGAGGCAATCTGCGGGAGAGATGAGGTAGGGGTAGTGGATGGTAGTGATATGTGGGGCCCTAGATTAACCAAAGGAAGGCCAATTGGTGCAGTATGAACCACCAAAGCCACTGAGCTGGGAGACGGGGCTAAGGATGAAGACGGTGAGGCGGAGTTATTAGGTGGGGAAGGGGCTAAGTGAGCGGCTATACTAATAGGCATACCAAAGAGGAGCTGACCATCGGGTGTACGGTCAGGGGTATGAGACAAATAATATTGTATGCGCTAGGATTAGCATCCAAAAATTTGGCAAAGTCCGGATCTCCTACAGGATCTTGGGAAAAGCATTGGTGTCCGTAGGATTCCCCATAGGATGCAAAGGGGGTGACTCAGGAAAGACACGGAACAAGCATGTGAAACCATGGCTATAGCTTGTTTTGGGTGATAACAACCATGGAAAGAGAGATACAACAGAGAATTAGTCAATCAGAATAGAAACAACAACAAAATGTTGGAATTGGTAGGTTCTTTGGTTTGTTAGGAATCATGAAACACGAACCGATATCGGTCGGTCAATGCGATGTTGGTCGGACGGTAGCCGGCGTCGGTTAGTGTAACCAATGTTGGTAGAAGAGGACCATTGTCGATCACTTGTGAAGGCAAAGAGATAATGTAAGAGGCTATTGGTTTGGGGATAACAAGGCTTAGTATACCCACCAAACTATCTGAAGTGATCACTGAGATAGGGTATAATAGAGAAACAAAAAAAAAAAAAAAAAACAAGCAAGATACACAAGCAAATCAAGAGACTAACCCTAGGATTAGTTTTAATCACTTTGGGCTTATGCCTTAGATGCAAGATGATGTCAATCCTAAACAAAAGACCTAAGGGAGATGTCAAGTTTGTTTTGGCTTGTAAGGCTACCTCAATCGGGTGGAGGAATACCGTGGGAAGGGGGATGTTTGAGATGTTGTGTAGATTATGATGTGATTTGGTATGTGTTGTGTAGTGAGAGTAAGATTAATTTCTCATCAATACCATGGATATCACCCCCACGTGTATGACCTGTTACTTAATCTATGTTCACTAGAATTAAAAACAACAAGCAAGAATGTGATGCACGTGTTTTAAACCCAAATCGAAAATGATATTCGATGAAGCAAAGAAAGAGAAGAGGTTAAGAAGATGACTTTCACTAATGCAAAGATGTGAAAGAAAGACAAGTTCTTTTACCAAAATGACAAAATATTTTGTGAATATTTAGAAGAAAGAAACAACAAGTGTGCTCCCTATATGAAAACAAGCAAGAAAGAAAGAAAGCCGAGAAGGGTCCCACAAGTGCATGCCAAAATTTTTCGCATAGAATTTTGTTCCAGAATAGAGTTATTTCTATCTTTTCATTCTCTTGAGAAATAGATAAGGGTTAGGGCTAGGAGGAATACCTGTTGAGTGTTGGGAAGGTGTGCGCGTACCGTAGAGAGATCAGACCGATTGTGAAGAGCTCCTTTTTGTCTGGGAAGGACTACCTATAAATAAGAATGCAAGACCACCATATTTTTGTTAAACAATAAGTGAGGGAACTGCCTTGGGCCCAGGAAATATTAGACTTCCTTTCGAAGGTGGTCAGTTCCCTTTTAATACAAATTAATGCAAATGATAATAAAGAAGCTATTGTGAAATCACGATTTAGGTACCTCGTTACTAAAAGCAATAGAGACTAAACTACCAATAATAAAATGTCATGTTGTTTGTTTGGTCACTTGGTTATTGATACGTTCAGATCAAGTTACAAGGATAGACAAGGCTGGATATGAGATTATTTGGAGGTAAATAGGTGAAAGGTTGGTTTTTGGTATAAGTCACAGTGACCGATGCGGTCACTGGATAATCGATCATGTTATAAAACCGTACCCGGTAGGGGATAACCGATATCGGTAGGGGCAGTGATTTAGGGGATTTTAAATGGAGGTTGGTTGTAAGGTGGTTATGGGGTTTAGAAGGTTGGTAGATGGTTGAGGGGAGTAGTAGGGTGATAGAGAAGACTCAGAGAGTGAGAAAGTTGTCTTTGGGGCAATATAGAGATGGATGAATGAAGGTTAGGTGTAGGGTGCTGCTGAGGTGGTAGATCCAGGAGTGAGCTTATAATCACTATGAATCAAAAGTTCACAAAGTAGTGTCTAGAAGCATACAAGGTAATAAAAGAGACTACTTACTAGTTTTTGATGTGGATGCAGGTCCAAGGAATGCAGTGGTGAAGGCAAGGCTTAGTTGGGATGATCCGGCAATCGTGAGCTGATGAAACTATCCTCCGACTCTCCCAATGTTTGGATGAGTGTGACCATGATCTAGTTGCTCAGTTACAGTCTTGGGCTCAATACTCCTCTCTCTGAACCTCTTCTCTCTCTCTCTCACTTGTCCCTCTCTTGCAAAATGAATTTGGATCCCTTTGTTTTGGTTGGGGGAGGTCATTTACAGGGAACCGATGGCGGTTACCTAACCGACACCGGTCACGTAGGGACCAATGTCGGTTAGGTCAAAGTTGGCTATTTTTAGTAAAATAGCCAACTTTCCCTCCTTTTCTCCCGAGGGGTCAGTTGTGGGCTTGGTCAAGTCATTATTAGGTTCGTTTTGGTGCGGGTGAGGGGTGATGAGTCATGGGTGTGGGTCTGGACCAAGTTATAGGTCTTAATTAGGTTAGTTTAGGGTTAGGGCTAGGTCATGGTGAGGTGGCAAGGTGAGGTGGTAGGGTTGGAGATGTGGATTTATTAATTATAAGGTAATTAATAAATAATTAAGTGTGTAAGGTTTAGGTGGTGAGGTAGGGTTAGGTTGCGAGATGAGATACGGGGCACAGGGCATCGTAAGACCCAAATTTGGTGTCTACACTTTGTCTTGTAGAAAGGAAAACTTAACCATTTCTTGACTGACTATTTTTCAATGGTTGAGTCATGCATCATTATGAAACTATTTTCAGATGGACTCTTCTTTGTGCACACAATGAATGATTTCTTCCTTCTCTGTTTGGTCATGATTAAGGGGTGATCTTTTTATAGTCTTACTTTATTTTGATGGAATAAATGGTTTCAAATCAATGACTGAAATCTTCAAAGATATAGAAAGATTCATCAAGGTTGCAAGTAAGTTAATAACTATTTTGTTGGGTAGGATGTTGACTCTTCTTTTCTGAAGATGAATATGAGAACTCGTTTAACCGAATGATAAGGAAATTGTAACTGTTTACTCTTCATCTCATTCTCCTTTCTTTGTATAAAACCTATCATAGGTTTAATTGAATCATTTTTATTACTTTTATTAAGTAATTGATTAGTAGTTGCTACTAATTACTTCTCTACTTAAATTATATTTAAGGAAATATTAATTGTTTTAGTTAATTGAAATGAAACATTGTTCTTTAGGAAGTACTTTTCCATTTATAATATAAGGCCTAATCTAAGAACCTAGGTTTTAGTTATTTGGTGAGAAATAGGATGTCACATCTAAAATTGTGAATCTCTTATTTATTTAAGTTGATGGTTGACTCATCTTAAAAATGTATCGATGCTTAAGAAGAGGACTTACACACGTGTTGATAAATTTAAAACAACACTCAAATAGATCTTGGTGGGAAATCAAGGATATAGAAAGTATAATGATGATTTAAAGTGGATTTATGTGAAGATTAAATTCACTCATGCGGGAAATATTTTGCCTATAACAACTTTTAAACAGATTTTTTGACAGATCTTCAAGGCCGTAGTAAGGATGATGATGACTTGGAGTGGGTTTCTAAGGGGGTTGAAGTTCATGCATGCGGGATTTCCTAGGTACTTAGCAACATTCATGTAGGCATTCGTGGGAACTTACATATCAGCAATGGCTACACTAATCCTCATTCCCATCGCGTGAGATATCTTTCCAAAAATAGAGAAAGGCGGATTGGAACCTACATTTATTATAGAATTCCTCATAGGGATTTTGAAGATTTCAAGCACTTAAGCAAGGTGAAAATGGGAGGAGCCCCTTGTCAGATTGAGCCCAGTAAAGACCCGAATGGGAGAATAATGAAGAGCTTTGGAATCTGCTCAACCAGGGAGGCATCACAAATTTTATTGAGAAGATATAGGGTCACGACCAAAGCATTTCAGTGTAATTTGCAAAGGATTGGAAGGATCACAAAGTTGAATATGGTGGGTAGAAAATAACGATTAATGAAGAGTTAATTACAGAAGCAAATAGGTCTTGGGATGGATGGGTACCACTTTTTTAATAAAAGGATAGACAGACCTGCTGAGGAGAGGAAATTTGTTGAGGGCAATGAAAAAAATGGTCTTCGTCATAGTGGGTCAGCGAGGTTAGTTCTATCCCTACAACTTTTGATGAGGTTACGTGCATGATGGTGTGATACATCTCCTTGGAGGGGAGATACTTTGTCATCACCAATCCGGCACTATGATAATTCTTCACCGGAAATCTTCGTGCTATGATTATTTACTAATGCACAGACCTTTATTTTGGTGGATGTAATCTGGAAATAAAACAACAACATAACACAAGAATACCATCAATTATGATAAGATAGAATGATGACAAATCTGAAATATCAAAATAAATTATAATATTAACATGAAACTGTTACAATCTCACCCATGAGGTACTTCAAGTGTTATTGACTTCACTTGCCTTTCACCAAGACTATGGGAGAAACTTTACAATTACACCTCTTAATGGCTTCTTCAACACACCTTTAAACTGATGGCTTCCTTCGCACACTTCCTACAATATTTCTCACTACTTCCTTCTATGCTAAATGAGGGGGGTGGCCTCTCTATTTATAGAACTTCTAGGCTTATCCATCCTATCTCTAAGATAGGATAAGAAATCCACTCGACGAATCATATTCCATACCTTAACTCTTATCTCATGCATGTAAGCTTATCTCTTAAGATAAGATAAACCTTATCATTTTACATGGGTTCCACATTTTTAGAATTTTTACAAATAAAATACACAAAATATTTATGACCTCACTCCTTGTCCTTATTACCAATATAATATTCTAATTCCTAATCATGTAGACCCTACTTCTCTAATTACCCAAACTTTGACATTTTAACATTACCGGACCACTTACGACAAATATTTACTTTTACAACATTCCTATTGTACTTTGACTGTTACCAGTACTCCACATTATTGGCGACACCGTACTGACGGCGCCCGTTATCTTCTATCGACGCTACTACTAATTATACTTAACAACATCCTATTCCTAATACATACATTAATGAAATAGAAATTATGGAGGAAAATTTTAGTGTCGACATCTTCCCCCTTCCTAGCTTCTACTTCGTCCTTGGAGTAGACTATTCTGGTGCTTGGAAAATCTTCAACTTGTCGTGGTTGACCCATTTCGTAATGGGAGTGCCATCCAATTCCTCTAGTCGGTACGTACCATTTTCATGCACAACTGCTATTTTGTAGGGCCCCATCCATTTTGGAAGAAATTTTCTCTGTCTTCTTTTTTGTATCTGGAATCATATACTAGGACCAAGTCATTCACATGAAATGGAGACCATCGGATCTTTTGATCAAAGTATTCCTTCTACTTCATTTTCTTCTTATGGCTTGTATCCTTTGCTATTTCCCTCATTTCCTCTAGCAAATGAAGATGTACCAACCTTTCTTTTACTGAATCACTTTCATCCATCCTTTCATTTTTCATAACTCTCATAGTGGGAATATCAAACTCAATAGGAAGAACTAGATCAATGCCATAGGCCAACTGAAATGGGGAGTATCCTATTGCTGACTTTGATGTTGCCCTATATGCCCACAATGTTGCATGAATCCTTTTATCCCATTTATGTACCCTCGTAAGGTTGCATCTTTTGCTAGAATTTGACACAAAGACAAAAATTTGTTCATTCCACCTGTCCATTTGTGCTTGGCTTGTATGTTGTTGCCTTCCTGTGCTTAATAGAAAACTTATTGACTAGGGCTTCTACCACCTCATTAATGAAGTGGCTTCCTTGATCTGTTACAATTTCTAATGGACAACCAAATCTGGTGACAATGCGTTCATATATGAACCTTGCCACTTCATCCATGGAAGCTATTTTCAATGGCCTAGCTTCAACCCACTTGGTTAAATAATCTGTGGCAACTACAATATACTTATTTTGGCGTGATGTAGTTGGAAGTGGACCTACAATGTCTATTCCCCACTTTTCAAAGGGACCAAGTGGAAGAATAGGACATAATGGAGCTGATGAAGTCTTACGGTTACCATGTGTTTGACAAATATCACATGTCTTACAATAATTATAACAATCTTTAAAAAGAGTGGGCCAGTGATAACCTGCATCCAAGATCCTTCTTGTTGTAAGTTGTCTAGAGAAGTGCCCTCCACATGTACCATTGTGGAATTCTTCTAGCAGCTCCTTTCCTTGATCATGTCCAACTGCCCTCTTGTACTGTCCATCAGGTCCTATTCGAAATAATACTCCATGCAGAATAGAATATGGACGACTGGCTTGAGTAATCTTTCTCTTAGTCTTTGCATTGGCACCATCAGGAAACTTGAATTCATTCAGATAATTCCAAATATCTATGTATTCACTAGGGATTGTGTCAAGGGAGAACAATGTTGCATCGGAAAATCATCATCATCACAAGATGATCCTAAACCATCATAGGCTCGAGAGAGTGCATCTGCATTGACATGCTTCTTTCCTGGCCTATCTATAATATCAAATTCAAATTCTTGTAGCAAAATTATCCATCTTGCTATCCTCCCTGATGGGTTAGGCTTATTGACAATATATTTTAGAGCCTGATGATTTGTTACAACTATAAATTTCTGCCCTAGCAAGTAATTTCTAAACTTCTTTACAAAGAAAAATGATAGCGAGCCTCTTTTTTCGATTACGATATAGTTTACCTTAAGCACTTTGCTCATTTGTCTGCTCCCAAAGTAAATTGGATGTTCATTCCCATTTTCATCCTTTTGGCTCAAAGTACTTCCTAGTGCTGCATCTGAGGCATCAGTGTACACAATGAATGGCTTGCTCCAATCTGGATTCTTCAAAATAGGTGAAGACACCAGGGCTTCCTTCAGTTGTCCAAAAGCTTCATGCGCCTTATTTCCTGGTTCATAAGTAACATCCTTCTTCAAGAACTGGGTTAGTGGCTGTGCAATCTTTGAGAAATTCTTGATGAACCTTCTATAGTAACCCACATGGCCTAAAAATGATCTCAACTTACTTCTATTCATAGGAAATGGTAAATCTTTGATTTTTGAAACTTTATCAGGATCAGTACCAATACCATCTCTGGATACAACATGCCCTAACAAAATGCCTTTAGAACATCCAAAGACACACTTTGTAGGGTTTAGTGAGGCTTGTGCTTCATCTAACCTTTGAAATGTCTTTGTCTCCATCTAGTGCGGGTGGTCCAAGTTGCTCCCATAGATGCAAAAATCATCAAGAAATACTCGATGAAGGTCCCAATGTAGGGTTCGAACACCCTATTCATCAAATCTTGGAATGTTCTTTGGAGCATTACACAACCCAAAAGGCATAACTCTATAAGCAAACGTTCCCCAAGGAGTGGTGAACATGGTCTTGGTGATCTTTCTCTACTATACGAACTTGGTTGTAGCAGCTATATCCATCAAAAAACTATAGCACTCAAGCCAGCTATTTCGTCCAAGATCTGATCTCGAAAATGGAAGAGGGTAATGATCCTTATTTTTGCCTTATTGAGCTTCCCGTAGTCAACACAAATGCGTAGCTTCCCATTTTTTTATTGAGATCACAATGAGAGAAACCCATTCTAAATTCTCCACAACAAATATGAATCCTGCATCAAGCAACTTATCTATTTCTTCTTTTACGCTTTGGAAAAATTAGGATTCATTCTATATGGCATTTGCTTTATGGGCTTAGCACCATCTACCAGCTCAATAGAATGTTCTACCCAACTTACTTGACGGAGTTCCTTGTAATCAAAAGTGAATAGGTGTATGTACCTTCGAAAGAGCTAGAGGTAGGATTCCTTCTCACTCTCCATCACAAAGATCACCAATCTTTACTTGTTGGAGATGATCATCAACTTCTTCTTGAGATAATTTTATGGGGTCATGAGTTGGTGTGGTGGAAGGATATCCATGACCAAACATCCACCTCACTTTCTTCATCTTGGTGTCCACTTCACTTTGGTACTAGAGTAATCGAGAGGATGTCCAATCATCACTTTCATCACTTGAATCCACAGGTTCTGCTTTATGATGTCGAGGGATCACGTTTATCTTCACCCTCTCTCTACCACGTCCAAGTGTCATGAAACCTTCATTCCAGTAGTTTCTTGCATGAACTCTCCTTAGCCATGGTCTTCCCAGCAGCATTGGGTACGCAACAGTACCATTTTTCATCACCTGAAAGTCTACCACACATACAACACCCATAACAGATATTGCCACATTTGAAACTACACCTTCTGGTTTAGTTTTTCCTTTATTTAATGACCTTAACATAAGTGTTGAAGGGCGATCAATTTTTAAACCCAACATATTCATTACAGACTCGGTCATTACATTAACTGCAGCACCTCCATCAACTAAGACATCATGAATTGAAATACCATTACATAATACCTCAGCTTGTGGAGCATAGGGATCTGCCTCTGCCTCCAAAATAGGGACCTCAACCTCCTTCCTTCTTCGAGCATTGAGTCCACCTCGCAACTCCCGCCTCTTCTCAGAAGACATAGCCAAGAGTTGACCATATGTAATATTTACAGGCCTTTTGGATAGATCTTCCAAGATGGAGTATGGTCCTTGCCCCTGTGAAATCAGAAAATCCTGCACACCCAACTTTCTTCTCCTATGTTTCTTACTAGTTTCTCCTTTCATCTTCTTAGGATCAGTTCCATCTTGATTATCTTTTTCTTTCTTTCTTTTTGTTACAAACACATCTACTTCATTATTTCTACTCTTATCTACTACATCAAGAGAATTCACAGGTGCTTTTCCTTTATCATTATCTCTTGTACCAGATGTAGAAGCTCTATCTGGACAATTATACTTATAATGACCCTTTTTATAACAACCATAACAAACAACTTCAGAAATATTTCTTTTTGGACCTCTATCTCCTCCCTGAGAACTAAATTCCTTTCCTTGAAGAAGATTAATAGTTAACTGACCCATCTTTTTGAGCAGATCTTCATACTCAGTAGATGTACTAGGAGAAATATTTGTGCTCACCGGGAGTGGTTGTGGATTCTGGACCAAAGGTGCTGGTGTAGGCTCTACTTTAACAACAATTTCTTTGGGCTCCTCTTCCATGCTTTCTTCTTGCCTTCTTGCAATCTCCTTTGCTTGTTCAATGGTAGCTGGGCGGTCATACTTCACTCATTGTCTGATCTCTAGCTTCATCCCAAGAATGAAGTGCTTATAGAGGAGATTATCCATGCCATTCATCAACCCATCCGCTAGTCCTTCCTTCCGATATGGGCATCGAGCTTCCTCCTTAGCTCTAGAACACGAGCATGATAATCCCTTATCTTTCCTTCTCTCTTTGGGATAGCTTTGTGATCTCGATCATGAGATCTGCATATTTCGTTGTTCACCAAATTCTTCAAGAAAACTTTCGATAATAAATCCCATGAATTTTTCACATTATCACCTAGTGTTTCAAACCACCTAAGTGTTGAACCATCCAAAAAGGTAGGAAAAATTCAGTCCATTGTTCCTTTTTTATAAGACCATTACAAATACAAGATCGTTTAAACTCTTGAATGAAAGAAGAAGCATCTTCATTAGATTGAGCTGAAAAACAGGAATCTTTCCCATTTTCAAAAGTAACCACCGTGAAATACCAACCCACAAGTACAATCAACAAGACTTATGTGCACAAATAATTGGAGTCACTATACTAGAAAGTGACTTTACACCTTTCTACAGTAAAATAGAAATGACCACGGTAAACTATGGTAAAACTTGACTTACTGCGGTAAAAACTGACTTTACTGTGGTAAACACTATTCACGGTAAAAAGTGAAGTTACTGTGGTAAATACTATTCACGGTAAAAAGTGAAGTTACTGCGGTAAATACTATTCACGGTAAAAAGTGACTTTACTGCGGTAAATACTATTCCAACAAAAATGACTTTACCATGGTAACTACTATTCATGGCAAAAATGACTTTACCATGGTAACTACTATGCACAGTAAAAACAAGGTTACCCTCCAATTGATTTTTGACTAAGTGGGAATATCTCTCCAGAAAATCCACCAACGAGGAATGGTCTCAACAACGGAACCAAAATGTCATCACCAATCCGATACTATGATAATTCTTCACCGGGAACTCCTCGTGCTATGATTATTTACTAATGCACAGCCTTTAGTTTGGTGGATGTAATCTGGAAACAAAACAACAACATAACATAAGAATACCATCGACTATGATAAGACAGAATGATGACAAATCTGAAATATCAAAATAAATTATAATATTAACATGAAACTGTTACAATCTCACCCATGAGGTACTTCAAGTGTTATTGACTTCACTTGCCTTTCACCAAGACTATGGGAGAAACTTTACAATTACACCTCTTAATGGCTTCTTCAACACACCTTTAAACTGATGGCTTCCTTCACACACTTCCTACAATATTTCTCACTACTTCCTTCTATGCTAAATGAGGGGGGTGGCCTCTCTATTTATAGAACTTCCATGCTTATCCATCCTATCTCTAAGATAGGATAAGAAATCCACTCGGCGAAATCATATTCCATACCTTAACTCTTATCTGTACATGTAAGCTTATCTCTTAAGATAAGATAAACCTTATCATTTTACATGGGTTCCACATTTTTAGACTTTTTACAAATAAAATACACAAAATATTTATGACCTCACTCCTTGTCCTTATTACCAATATAATATTCTAATTCCTAATCATGTAGACCCTACTTCTCTAATTACCCAAACTTTGACATTTTAACATTACCGGACCACTTACGACAAATATTTACTTTTTACAACATTCCTATTGTACTTTGACTGTTACCGTACTCCACATTATTGGCGACACTATCTTGTGGCGCCATTATCTTCTATCGACGCTACTACTAATTATACTTAACAACATCCTATTCTAATACATACATTAATGAAATAGAAATTATGGAGGAAAATTTTAGTGTCGACAATACGTCCATACGATACCCATTAAGCACCTTGTGTTCCTCAATCACTTCCACAGAAGTTTCACGGTATGTTTCCCTCACTATCTACTTAATTCTCTTGAGTGCTCCATTTTGGAGTTCCAAAACATGCTCGTGTGGTCCCTCTACATCAAGGACTTATCTTCTTGTTGCATAAACTCTGTATCCTTAAGTTTCCCAGCCTTCCTTCTTCCCCCATCTCTGTTCCATCTATTCCCTTCACCACTGCCACTACTCCCATCTCTTCTCCTTCTATCCCCATCTCCACTGCCACCACCCCTCTGCCTTCCTTCTCGGCTCCCACTGTCATCCCCTCCACCTCTGCTCCCACCCCCTTCACCTCCACTTCGACCAGACCTATAACTAGGTCTTCTAAGAAACTAAATCTGGATACCCCTGTTTTAGGGAATGCTCCTCAGGACTTGGAGGTTGCTCAAAATCTTCTTCATATTAGCAGTACTAGTTCACAGGAGGCACACACCGAGAGCTCCACAAAAAGGTTGGAAGCCTTAGAAAAAGACATGTTCTATCTTGAAAGATGAAGTTAAAAACTTGGCTAAGAAAAAGGTAAGAGGAAGAAGGAGGAGGAGGTTGATCTTGATAATAAACAAATTGAGGACATATACAAAAATTGAACTCCTTGGACAACCGTCTAGGGAAATCCAAGACTCACCATGACCATAATATGGCTATTTTTAGTGCAATCGAGGAATTTATTGAGTAGCATGTCTCGCAACGTCTCTGCTCTCAGTGACATCCCAACAACTCTTTGGGGCACGGAAAAAGAAAGCAAACAGACCATTCAACAGCTGGATACTTCTGACCCTACTCACATGATGACTTTGGCTATGTTCACCTCTTGGCAAACTATTAAATCTAGAATCACCAAAGCCACCAAGAAGTAAATGTGGAGTTGTGTTCTGTTGTTGTCTCCCTTCGTGTTTTTTGCTGTTTCTTTGTTGTGTTTTGGTTACTTTTCTACAAAGATTTCGAACTAGTTTTTGTTTTGTGGTAACTTCTCTTTGGTTACCTTGGGTTCTTATGACTTATCTAGATCTTGATCCTTTTTGTGTTGCTCTTCATTCCTATTCTGGCTTCTAGGCCCTCTTTTTATACAAGGGTATAGTCCCTTTCAAAAAACTATTTACCAATAATAAAAAAACGTATCAATGCTAAAATGAACTTGTCTTCGCATGTTTTCTCGGAAACTTGGTAAAGATGACAAGAAGGTATTTGATTCTAAAAGTAACTCTTTTTATTTATTTATTGAAGTTAAATTTATATTTCAAATTCAGAAAGAATTATGAAATAATTTAATGTTAGGAGTTGTTATTTGATATAAATGAGTAATTTTTTAGGACAATACTTATCTGTTATAAGGCAGTAGTTTGCTTGATTATATTATGATCTTTTCTTAAAAGTGAATTCAGATTGTTATTTGTGCTTCTTTTATGGTTGTTATTCACTATGTTTTATTTGAATGATTACATTAATTGTTTCATTAAAGTAGAGTTGTTTTAATGGAACAATTAGTGGAATGCACTTCGTTTTAATGCTTAGTGCTTATCATGCTTAGTTCAATGAATTGACCCATGCTAGAAATTTTTACAGATGGACTTCATAAGTGATAAAAGAAGGAAATAAATTTTATGATGTATTGGCTGATTTAAAGTCTGACTCTTTTAAAGAGAACTCGATTCATTCTTGAGATGTATTGAAAAGGAAAAGTTGTATTCTTTAATGATCTTAGTACTTGATTGACATGCAGTTTGTCTGAGATGCATAGTCTTGTAAATTGTGTATTTTATCAAGATGAATTGAAAAGGTTGGAGGTTCACTTTGAATTGTTGTGTAATTTATCTTGTACATTTTATGAAGGTAGTTGGAATACTATCTTGTTGATATTTGGAATATTTATTTGTATTCTTATTTCTATTTTCATTTGATAAGTTGGATGAAGAGAAATAGTTCAATCTCTCTCTTAATTGAAAGCAACTTATTAAGTTGCATAAGATGACGTTCTTTATCTAAATAATATATTATGATAATGGGATGTATATTGAATATACAATTAAACTATAGAAAGTGTGAAAGATATAAAGGGTATGATAAACCCTAACACATAACCATGTAGAGAGGAAGACTCTTCCTCTCTCAAAAGAATGTAAAGTGAAAGAATGGTGTTTATGATCATTAATCACTCAGACTTCATTTTCTATGAAGTTTTCTCTAGTTGAACTTGTGTGGTTGCTACACCTTATTTGAACAGTTGAGTTACATTAATTTAACCTTACGATGTATGTTGTTCTATTTTTGGATAATTACTCAACAAGTCATAGTTAAAAATATAAAAGCAATCATGAGTTAATAAAGTTCTTTAATATTAATTAAATCAAATATGGATGAAGAACTTAAGGGGTGTTGGATTTAGGGTTTGGCAAGGTTTCCGTAATTTGAATCTTAATCCAAAATTAATTAAGTGTTAATGACCTCCTAGGGGTATGTACATCGTGATGAAGTAGTTTTGTTGGATGTTGGCACACATGCCAACTATAGAAATGTACTGCGCATGAAGACTAGGGTCTTCACGAGGATATAATATTGTAGTTGATAGTTGCAACACCCTTTCGCATTAGTTCATCTAGATCTACACACATCTAGACTTGAACTTAGTTTCTCTCTAGGCCAAGCTAGTAGTATGAATTGGAATAGGAAGTAGCTTTCTATGACTCAGGGTACCTTGGCACATTCGGTCGACTTAGGTCGGATGAGTATGCCCATATACCCTAAGTCATCGTGAGCATCTCCCTATAACAAATTATGTCGCTAACCTAGGTTAGGGTCAAACCTTGGGAAAGTGGACTGACAGAAGTCAGTGAAGACCATTCTAGATAACAAAAGAGTGAGGTGAAGGACGTATTCGATTTGATGAATATGCCATCTAGGAATAGTAAAATGAATAGTATGTTGGAAATATTTGGCCAAAGTATCGCAAACTACTGGTTGCATTGTCGATGTCACCTAGTTTAAGGAACGTGATTTTAGATGAATATTGGTAACAAATATTCAGATAGGTTCTTTAAACAGGTCACTTAGTACCCAGATTAGGGTAAGAAAACCAAGTATATGTAAAAGTATTCAATACTTAGAAAAACATGAGAGATCGGTTAGAGACCAAGTCATGCAATGAGAGATTGATAATTTACCGAGTCATTTACAACTACATATGGTTATCTGTTATGAGATTGATTGGCATGGAATGTGTGTTCTAAATTATTTTTATTTAGAACAGAGAACATTGTGTAAAAAAATTCCCTTGTTTCTAAAGTCTTAAAATGGGAATGTTACATCTTGGTATCAGAGCTGAAGGTTACAGACTCTTGGACCTATTGTGTCCATAATATGATAAAACTTAAATTTTCTTGTTAACAAAAAATGGTTAGAACAAGAGGAAATGTTGTAAATAATCCTCCACCTGAGGAAGGAGTAGCAACTACCCAAAAAATCGATGAGATCCTTCTTTGCCATGTTAGACACAAGAGATCATTTAGTTGTACTTGAACAACAAGTAATGGGAAATGAGGAGGAAGAAGATGTTGGTAATAATAATCGACACCTCTTGAGGACAACGCCAATTTGGGTGTTGATAATAATAATGTGAACATGCCTGATCGCTAGAAAAACAAAAGGCTAGGTTGGTAGATGAACTCACTAATGATATAAAAAGGATAAGTCCACCTAAATTTGATGGCACCACATTAGGAGATGGAGTTGAGAATTGGCTCAGTGAAATGGATAAGTACTTTGCAATAAGGAACTTCTTGGAAGAAACAAAGGAAATCTGGGAGCATATCAACTTTCCCATGAAGCATCTTCATGGTGGGACAACTGTAAGGATGAGTTGAATATTGATGAAACTAATATCACTTGGGATCAATTTAAAGGTTACTTTAGGCAATGTTGGCTGCCAAAACTTTATTATGATCAGAAAATGATTAAATTTCAGAACTTAGTGCAAGGAAAGCTAACTATAACTGAGTATTGGGAGCGGTTTACTAAACTCCTTAAGTATGTACCTTAGTATCAAACTGACGAGAAGTTTAGGATACAGAAATTCATCATGGGATTGAATCCCATTATAGGAGGAGAGGTGGATGTTCACAACCCAACCACTATGGAAGGGGTTGTTGAAAAATCCATAAGGCAGGAACATAAATTAAAGGCAATTTCTGCTCATAAGGAGGAAGTGAGGAAGAAAGTTCCCAACTCCTCTTCATCATCTCTTGCACCTAAGAAAGGACCATGGAAGAATTTTGGTATGAAAAGTAAGTTTTCAACTGATAATAATAAGAAAACAACAACAAATAAGTCTACTGAAATCCATGAAACAACTTTGTCAAGAATAATAATAATGGACAGAAGTCCTATGGAGGTTAGAATGATAACTTTAAGGATGGAAATAAATTTGAGCCTAAAAAGGGACCTGTAGGAGGTTGTTATAACTATGGCAAGGATCATTACGCAAACCAATGTCCTTTGAAAAAGGATGATCATAATCAACAACACAAGATCACACTACAGAGGTTTGAAAAAGCTCCGGGTGAAAAATAAGTCACGCCCATAGAAGTTTCGGGTAAGTTATTTGGCATACCTGTAACTATTATTTTTGATACAGGAGCTACAAAATGTTTTATTTCTAGTAAATTAGCATCAAAACTAAAAAGAAAAGCTAGAAAAATGGATAAAACATGGATTGTACATTATGGAAACAATGTTGTTCATATAGTTAGTATGTGTCTTTTTGGGGCAGTCCTTGACTTACCTAGTTTTTCCATTGAAGTTGATATTTATGTTGCTCCTTTGGGGTCTTATGATGTAATCATAGGTGTTAATTGGTTAGCTAAGCATAAAGCAAAAGTGGACTATTTTGAAAAACATATTAGTTATTTAGATGACTTACAAAAAACAATAGAGATTCAGGGTGTGAAACGTGAGATTTCAGTTAGGAAATTGTCAGCTATGTAACTTAAAAAGGCCAAAAATAAAGGTTGTACCTTATATGCAGTATTTTTTTGAATTTCTTTGAGGAAAACAATGATTTCATGGAACGATATCCACTATTATGAAACTACAGTGATGTGTTTCCGGAAGAGTTACCAGGTCTTCCACCCAAAAGAGAATTTGATTTCACAATTGAAATCAAGCCTAGAACCAAGCCTATTTCTAAGGCACCTTACCGAATGACTACTATTGAATTGGTAGAGCTTAAGGCACAATTGTAAGAAATTTTGTCTAAGGGTTTGATTAGACCGAGTGTTTCACCTTGGGGAGCATGGTAATCTTTGTGAAAAAGAAGGATGGAACACTTAGATTGTGCATTGATTACAGAATGTTAAACAAAGCAACAATCAAGAATAGATATCCACTCCCTAGAATTGATGATCTATTTGATCAGATGCGTGGAGCATCAATATATTCTAAGATAGATCTTTGATCTGGATATCATCAATTATGGATTAAGGATGAGGAAATTCATAAAATAGCTTTTAGAACAAGGTATGGACATTATGAGTTCATAGTTTTACCCTTTGGATTAACAAATGCACTGTAGCTTTTATGAATTTGATGAACAATATTTTTCAAGAATACTTGGAAAAATTTGTGCTTGTATTCTTGGATGACATTCTCATATATTCTAAAAGTATTGAGGAACACCATGAGCATTTGAAGATAGTTTTGGAAATTTTGAGAAAGAGATGGTTATATGGTAAGCTATCTAAATGTTCTTTCTATGACACAAAAGTGCACTATTTGGGTCATGTTATAAGTAAGAATGGAATTTACAGTAGATCCTTCTAAAATTGTAGCTATAACTGAGTGGCCTACACCAAATAATGTACATGAAGTTAGAAGCTTCATGGGTCTTGTTGGTTACTATAGAAAATTTGTAAAAGATTTTTCCAAAGTTGTTGCACCAATAACTTCATTACAGAAAAAGGATAAGAAGTTTGTTTGGAATGAGAAATGTGAATCTGCATTCAAAACTTTGAAGGATCAGTTAACTTCAACACCTATTTTAGCTATACCAAACCCTAATGGAGACTTTATCTGTTGTAATAGATGCATCCGGGAAGGTCTTGGAGGTATTTTGTTACAAAATGATCATGTCATAGCTTACAAAAGTAGAAAACTAAAGTTACATGAGTTGAATTATGCTCCACATGATTTAGAGCTTGCTTTCACCATTGTTCATGCACTTTAAGTTTGGAGGCATTATCTGCTTGGTAAACCTTTTGAATTAAAAATTGATCATCTTGGGCTAAAGTATATTTTCACTCAGCCAAATCTGAATGCAAGACAACAAAGATGGTTAGAGTTTTTGTCTCAATATGATTTTGACATAAATTACATTAAAGGCAAGGAAAATAGAGTAGTTGATGCTCTAATTTGTAGGAAGCACATTTATGCTCTTATAACATTAAGAACTCAGTTTAAGGATGAAGTAAAAAGTGTTATGGAATCTGATTCTTATTTTTAACAAGTAAAAATAGCGCTTGCTGCAGATCCAAATGATGTGAGATATAAAGGTTTTCACTTTGATAATGAAGGAATCTTACGATTTGAAAATAGAGTATACATACCTTCGCTAAATGATTTAAGAAAGAAATTGTTAGCAAAATTTCACAATTCACCTTTCTCTGGACACCTTGGTATTACAAAGATGCTTGTTGATATAAAACAACAATATTTCTGGAAAGGGATGAAAAAGGACGTTATTGATTTTGTGACACATTGTTTGGAATGTCAACATGTTAAAGTTGAACATATGCATCCAGCCGGTTTATTGTATCCTCACAACATACTGTAGTACAAATGGCAAGTAATAAGCATGGATTTTGTACAAGGGTTGCCTATGTCAAAAAATAAACATGATGTTATTTTGGTTGTTGTGGATAAACTAACAAAAGTAGCTCATTTTATTGCTGGTAATCTTAAGGATGATTCTCCTATTTTGGAAAAAAGGTTTGTACATGAGATTTTCAGATTACATGGAGTACTTGAATTAATCATATCTGATAGAGATCCTAGAATGAATTCAAGGTTTTGGCAAACCCTTAATGCAACTCTAGGAACTAAGCTGAATTTCAGTTCTACGTATCATCCGGAAACAGATGGACAAATTGAAAGAGTTAATCAAGTTTTAGAGGATATGTTACAGATGTATTGTATGGATTAGCAGTATAAGTGGGAAGAGTACCTTCCATTAGTTGAATTTTCATACAATAATACATATCATACTTCTCTTAAGATGGCACCTTTCGAAGCATTATATGGAAGAAAATGTAGAACCCCTGTTAGTTGGGAAAACATTGAGGATAGAGAGGTAATTGGACTTGAAATCCTTACGGAAATGGAACAACAAGTTAAAATGATTCGTGAACACTTGAAAGAAGCAATGATAGGAAAAAGAGTTATGCTAACTTGAAGTGGGTTGATAGGAAATTTGAACTCGGTGATAAGGTCTTTCTTCGAGTTAAACTCGAAAAGAGTTATATAACTTTTGGCGGGGCTACCAAGTTACCACCTTGTTTTATGGGACCTTTTGAAATAGTTGAAGTAATCAACCCCGTAGCTTATCGTTTAACATTACCTCCTCCTTTGTCACGAATGCATGTTATTTTCTATATTTCTTTGCTTAAGAAATACATTTCATATTTATCACGTGTTAAATTGGAATTCCTTATAGGTCCAAGACCTAGGAATAATCGTGGTTAAACCCTTGTGAGTGCTAGAAACTCACCAGTTGCACTTAAGAAATCGTGAAATAAGTCAATGTAAGGTCCAGTGGGACCATTTTAATGAAGAAAGTGCAACCTAGGAAAATCTGGAAGATATGAAAACTACTTTTCCATACTTATTTGAATAGAATTGATTCTGTTGACTGATATAATTTGTGATTTAATTATTTTATGACAATAAACCTGCCAGTTTTGGGCAGATATTTCATTGTTTAAAATAAATAGCTAAGTAAATGCTTTGATTGTTTTGGGAATTTTAAAATTTTGTTATGTTTTGAACATATGAAAAGAAAGTTAATAAAAATGATTGTCCTTGATGTAAATTGTTTTAAGGAGATAATCATCAGGATGATGATTCTTTTAGGAGGGAAGCATGTAACATCTTTGACAAACTATTATCTTTCCTCTTTTGCATTGCAAGCATTGACATGTGATTTTTCTAGATAAGGAGTGTTCCTTTGATTTTTGGAAATCATGCTTGCCATGGATGAGTCATTTCTGCTCTTAGATTCATTGGGCTGAAATGATATTGCTTGCAAAGAATCCATTTTTGCTTCTGATAGATAAGTTGTAATCTAGAAATGAAGTTTGCAAACTTATCTCTTTTTATTAACAAATCCTTGGATCAATTCCAAGGTATGTTTTAAATCTTCTTACCTGATCTAAATGGTAAAATGACATTCAGAGGTTAGAGGACATAATGGACTGAACTCTTGTATGTTTACAAATTATTTTATTTTCTTGTAAGATCATGCCTACATTCCGTTGTATGTTATGTTCTCGATCTTCTTGATTGATCTCTTCAGGATGCTAATGTCATCAAGTGGTATGAGACCTGCTTTAGGACTATGGAGGAAAAATAAAAACTAAGTCCTAGGCCTATGAGATCTATCCTAATGGGATTCTAAACTAAGGTAAATGTACCTATCTTTTATCTATGCCTATTTCATTTAGGATAACATCCTAACCTAGGTTGCATGTTCTAAATTGGGATGGGGGAAATAACCTAAGGTGATGCTAGGCTTATTTCTAACCTATACCTAATACTAAATGGCTATGAGCTATGACCTAACCTAAGATGGCAATTTACCTATTGAAATGTTTCTAAACCTAAGGTAAATACTTCTAAACTATCCTATGGTCATATCCTAAACTAATGGAATCTACCCTAAACTAATGAAATGTGGAAAGGGGACCTAAGGGTTGTATGGAAAGTGGTAAGCTAATGACGGTTCCTAAGCTATTAATGTGATTTGTTTTTGTATTAAATGACAATGAATTGCCATTTTAGGTAGAAGCATGAAATTTAGTGGGAGTCCACGTGGAGTCATCACTAAGGTTTAGTGATGCATGCAAAAGTTGAATTGGGTCTCGCCAATTTTGGATGGTGGTGGCGAAGAGAGATAGGTGGGAATTTGAGAGTTAATGGGTCACACTCCCTTGGTCCCTCGGCAAATCACCAACTCGAACACACTCACCTAACCATGACCCCTTTCACCCTAATCTAATATTACTTTAATTAATTTAAATAAATTAATCTATGATCTCATAATACCTATTATTTAAATATCCTAATTGGATAATGCCCACACCATCCACCTCACCTATACACATCATCTAGCTACCTCAAGCTAAGACCTATTCTTAGTATGTTTCCATAACTAACTAAGACCTACCCAAACCCTAAAAATCAAAGCCTATATTCCCTCTAAACACATTCCCACCTATTAGAAGGAAGCTTCCATTCTAATCCATGAGCAAAAAGAACGAGATCCTAGAAAATCAAGAAGATCTTCCTAGTTTAGTAAACCTAGGAAATCCCACCCTAACCGATGCCGGTTACCCTAAACCACCACCGGTCAACCTAGAACCGCCGTCGGTTACCATTTAATCCCCAAAACAACCTTATTTCAAGGTTGACACATCTTTTGAGAGAAAGAGATGAAACCAAAGCTGCATGTAAGTAGAACCAACATTCGTACATGTATCGTGAGCATCCATAGCCAAAGCATCAAAAGCACCTATAGAGCCATCTACTTTCATGGGAGCATCCGGGAAGTGCCAACACCACACCAAGTTCTTTCCATTTGATCACCCACCATTTCCAACCAAAAATCAAGCTCGTACAATAGTAAGTTTTTTATTAACAAGTACTTGTCCATTGTCATTTTAGTAGACTCTTTTATTTCTCGTTATTAGTTTCTACTCCCATTCCTATACCCCCACCATTTACCTCCATGTAAACTTGACCATTCCTTCACCCATACCCTTGAACTACCCATACCTAGATTTTAATCACCTCTTGAGTATACCTAAGACCTACACAGAGACCTTGCCATTTACCTTCACATTTCCAGCTTAGCCTTAGATCTTCCCTCACATCAAGTTTTTATTGAATTTCTTGTACCCCAACCATACCATCGCTGGTTCACCTAAACCAACATCGGTCATACTGCACCGATGTTGGTCTCTATGTGTTTTTATCCTCAGACCAAGAACAAATCTTAAAACCTCCACCCAATACCCAAAACAACCCGAATTTGACCCCGACTTGTACTAGTACCACTGAGACATCTTGACCTTCGATTCAATCATAGCTTAGCTTATTGTGAACGAATTTTCTTATTTTATTCGAATGAGATACCTAAATAATTTTAACTACAATAGGATTTCCTTTATTGTTAACTTTAAGTTGTTTTAAATAGTGGATTGACAAACCGTCTGTGTGAGTATCACACTTCCTGATCTAGCATACGCTAGGCAAATCCACTACATATACTTCGTTTAAATTTTATTTGGTGGTCTTATTTTCCATTTTAGGTAGTTCATGTTATCACCGAATCACAACACCCTTATGTTTACACAATTTCATATACTTGAAATCATGGTGTGATTGGATAGCATGGGTACTATCTCTAAGTTGTGGGACTTGCTACTTGAGATAGATCTCTAGAGAAAGCTGGTTCTTGCTCCTAAACTACCTACCACAATCTACTCTAATGTAGGGTAAACTAACTATTCTAATATAACTTTCCAAGGGACCAAGGAGAGAGAATGCATAAAATGAAAGCCTACACTAAAGCGGTGATACACTAGAAAAGGAGGGTGTGAGAGTAGTCTTCCAATGTGTGAAAACTAGGAGTAAAGTGCATACTAGAAGGGGTGATAACAATTCTCCACAATCTGAAAATGCATTCACAACAATGTTTCATACATGCACAATAATAATAGATCCTTGCAAGAGCATAAATATAGACACAATACACTTGTAATCAAGGTTGAAGGGGTAAGAAGAATGCAAGAAAACACAACAGGGGAAGATGCATCCACAAACTTATATTTTATTGCTTCATGATATGCACAGTTCAATCTATTACAAGATAAGGGCCTGATCACCATGCAAGGAGTCCAAAACAAGGGCCTAAAACACATTTGCTTCACAAAGCAATTTTGGTAGAGCTTTGCTACAAAAACTACCCCTCATGTTTACAATGAGCCCAACACTCCAATTTATAGGAAAATGAGAAGAGAGAGAAAGGGAAAATGAAAATCCTGAAATCTGTCCTTTAACCACTTGTAAGAGGTACTAAATGGAGTGAAATGATTTTATGTTACTTGCAAAAGGCTCCCCATACTATCCCAGGTGTTGCAGCAGAGAAAGAATGATGACCATGCCTCTTAATTGCACTCCCAACTACCAAATAAAACACTGTCATGAACCCAACCATGTTTTATGAAAAATCCCCATCAATTTCTCATTAATATAGAATTTATTGAAGTTTGTGTGTTGGAGTCGAGCCAAAATTCAAATAGTACCAATTTTGTGTGATTTTGTTGAGAAATGCAAAAGTTATGGCCTTCTGAGTGCGAGCAGCTATTTTGGGTCCAGCGGTGTTTTCGTCATTTGACGGGAATGAGAATTAACTGACTTGAGCCAAATATTTTTATTTTATTTAAATATATCTACCCTCATTAAAATTAATAAATCTAATTTTTTTGATGTAGAGGATGTCGTGCTCATTCCAGAAAGTCCAATTTTGTGAAAATCAAAGCTCGAGTCAAAAGTTATGGCCGTTTGAAGTTTTGGGAGTCAAACATTGACTTTTCCTTTGAATTGCGGGTGTTGAGGAAAATCAAGTCCATGTGTCTTGGTTGTCCCAAACACATTCTTCTCGCATCAGCTGATTTAGGCTTCCCTATCCCCTTTTGTGTCCTTTTCACCCTTTCGTGTTCCACGCATCCCGCACATACTTTTGTCCCGACTGTCCCGGATGAAAATCTCCCACCACGTGCAATAGAATGACTTATGGCAAATCGGTAGATTCACATCCCACACGTAATTTTGTCCTAAATCCCCAAACCACATGGAATAAAAACTTCCACTTTTGCTGATTTACATTGCTTGTGGCCATTTTTCGCTTTGGCCCCACACGTCTCGATGTCCCAACTGCCCGAGACCACCTAGGACAAAAAGTTCTGACTTTGCTGATTCCTTTGTATTTCAGCCACGAACTTGGTATGACGAACCTTGGTGCAACCCACACTAGTATGACCCATAACCTTCGTGCCCGAAATGCATTAAAACAAGCTGCGAATTCAGCTTTTGGATTTTTTTATTTTTTCCTAATTTCTTGGATTTTTTCCTTGGATGGAGAAGTTAGAGAGAAGCCAAGGGAACCCCAAAAACACAATTTTGGGCCTTGAATCAAATTTTGCTTTCCCAGACTCAAGAATCTGATGCATGTTATCAAAATTTACCTCGAGGGTAAAATTTTGAATAACAGCTTCCTCCAAGCAAAAAGTAAGCTCTCACGATCGCTATGGATCAAGAAGCCATACGCGCACAATAACCTACAACCAACATTTTGACATGTATTACTCCTTTCCCTTTACCCTTATCTATTTCGTCAACATTCAAAGAAATGATCTAGAATCGGATGAAACATTTTGGCATGCTCGGTGAAAAATTTACACCTACCATCATGTGCCAGACACGATATAGAGAAGTGTAAGGATTTGAAAACCGTTTTTATCCAATTATGTCCTCTTGAAAAAAATTTTTGACGATGATGATCTTCTCGATGAGGACCCCATTTCACCAGCACCCATTCCCATAGTTCTTCCCTCATTACCTACTCAACCGATCAAGATCTCTACCCCCACAACTCCTAGAACCACCCCAAGATTCGAAATTAACATGGTTTGCATCAGAGAACTCGCCAAACCTCCACCCAAATGTCGGTGTGCCCAACTCATATCACAAGGTTCCTTCCTTCCACTTGGTTTTTCCTTCATATCATTATACCTTTCATGGCTTGCCTAATTCACCTAACTCCCCACCTCGATCAACATGATCCACGTTGCAACTTGTGCCTGAAGGATAAAGGCAAGGAAAAGGCAACCAACCCATCGACCAACCCTAAACCCATCATACCATCTACACCCACACCTAAAATCACTATTTGAAGCCCCACATATCCTACTTCTAATGGGGTAACACATCGCATGATGCTCAAACAACTACACCAATCCCCCTCAAAATGTCTTTGTATGACCTCATCCAAACCGATGCACCATAATTAATAGAACTTGACAAGGTCATAACTTGAGCTTCGGTGTCCGTTTGAGTCCGTTTTTTAAAACCACATGTTTCGATGAGAAAATGTAGCAAAAACCTATCCTACTAGTTGGGAAAAGTTTTCGACACGTTTTTGGGCCCTAAATCCTCCATCTTGAGGCCAAAAATTAGGATTTAAGTTATAGTTCGGTTTTTCCTATTTTTGGGCATTAGTTAATTTTAGTCTATTAGTTGCATCATGAGTTAGAAAGTTGGTGATTCCTCTAATTTAGGGATGTAGAAGATGCATGGCAATTTTTTTGCCCATATGAATAAGCATGCAAACTTACTAAGAATAGCGGTTCTTGTAAACTATTAAAAATAGTAATTTTGCCACCTAGAGTAGATTTAGTCAAGTTAGTTAGAGTTTGATTGGAAACTTGAGTTGGGATTTGTTTTCCTATTTAGGAAACATTTTTATTCATTATTCAATAACAAAGAAGGAGATCTATTTTCTTTTGGAGTTCATATTATTTGTAGTATATTAGGTTTGTTCATAATTTGGCTACATTACAAACCATATAATCCCATCGCTAAGCTCTCATGGAGGTTCTTCAAGATATTGAGGTCTTACCCAATGACCCTACACCCATGCCATCCATTATTACACCCCATCATGTATCCTCTCTCACCAAATTACCACCTTCATCTACACCTCCACCTACTCATCAAGTACCCGCCCTTAGCTTCTTAGATGAAGAGATCACACCGCACCAAACCGATGACCTAGATCCTACTCTTTTCATCTCCATCCACATCGATGATATACATGTATGATGTGTTATGATTGATGGGGGTGCTAGCATTAATATCATCTCTTCCCATGCATTTTCCCAAATGCGCATACCTGACAATTACATGCATAAACATCCCGTCATGTTGCATTCATTCAATGACGCTATCACTTCCACACTTGGCACCATCATCCTCCATGTCCACGTGGGCCCCTCGTACTATTCTAGAGTTATTTTACGTCTTGGAGGGGGATTTAAATATAACTTGTTGCTTGGTAGACCCTAGATTCATGTCATGGGTTGTGTTCCTTCCACTTTGCACCATTGTGTAAAGTTTGAGCATGAAGGACACACCTATACCATTCCAGGCTGACCCATCACCCTTCAAAACTTGCAACATGCTTTACCAACCTAATGACATGCTTATACCCATTAAAGCATCTACCTCCATGACCACTGCCTCTTCACCTACACCTCCACTCACCAGTCCACCGCTACCTCAATCACACACCTACATCCTCCATTCCTACCACTGCCACAACCTCCACGAATGAACCATTAGCCTCCCAATCAGTTTTCTCCACCTCCTCAATTCCACCTCTAACATCATTTATCCCAAATACCCACATATCGACCACCATCCCTTTGGAAGGACATTTTTAATGCCTCACTCTAGGGAGTATCGCTTATATAGTGTTAACACATTCCTTACTCCACAAGAGTACGAAAGTCTTCACCAACACCCTCGCTATGATCACCGTATAGGAGAGCACCTCCTTTATGGTCCTCCCCACCTTCATACTAATCTCACCTATGGGGGACTTGATACTACCACTTATACACCTAAACCACCATCACAAACCCACCCATTTTCTCCGACCTCCAGTCACTCACCAATCACCATTTCACCCACACCTTCCTACACCGATGTGCGTGGAAGGGTTTTGGTTTTGGATTTTATGAGCAAGGCCACCATACTATTATTCCATGTACTACCTACAAACATAACGACCGTAGTGGTATCGAACTTTGTTGAACCACCTACCAAGAAGGCCCGCATTGAACTCATTGAGGACATCAGCCCTTCTCCACCTTCTTCACCTACTCCACCTTCTTCACCACCTTCACCGACAGAGTCGATGGATCCAAAATCCATTCCTCCTAAATTTTTTTTTCATAAACACCATTTCCTTGGGGCCTCTAACTTATCAACGCAAGGGCGAGGCTCCCTCTTCTCTTCCCTTCCTGTATCCTTGAAATGATCGATGATGATACACCTTCGATTAACATCGTTCAATGTCAAGATGATGAATCTATACTCACCTACCTTGGTGCTAAAGACTCATATATTCATTAGTCATTACCATCTGAGATGTAAACCATGTTGAATGAATCAACTATCAAAATCAACATTCATACTCAAGATGACCCACACATTCTAAAGATTGGCCAATCTTTAGATCTTTGTTGAATAATAGGAAGCCATCACTTCTTTTCTCAAAATCATAATCACGCTTTCACTTGGTCTTACGTAGACATGCCCGATATTGACCCCACCATAGTGGTCCACAATATCATAACCATTCTCGATGCCAAACCCATCAAACAAAAGCTGAGGAAAATGCACCCTCGCATTGCTCTTTTGGTCAAAGAAGAACTTCAATGCCTTCTTTCCATTTCCTTCATCTTACCCATTGATTATCCTCGATGGATTTCTAACATTGTCCTTGTCACTAAGGTGATAGGGGACTTCGTATTTGCATGGATTTCCATGACCTCAACCTAGCCTACCCAAAAGATGACTTTCCTCTACCCGGTATTGACCAACTGGTTGACCTTACCACGCTGGTCACGAGATGCTATCACTCATGGATGGTTTCTCGGGTTATAACCAAATCTTGCTTGCCCCAGAGGATCAACACAAAACCACATTCATCACCCCTTGGGGACCTTCTACTATCAAGTCATGCCTTTTGGCCTTAAAAACACTGGTGCCACATATCAACGGGCTATGACTTACATCTTCCATGACATCATGCATCGTATATTGGAAGATTACATGGATGATCTCCTTTCCAAATCTAAACACCGCTCTAAGCACCTCACCATCCTAAAAACCATCTTTGACCACCTCATTAAGTATTACATTTTCCTTCAGCCCAAGAAGTGTGTCTTTGCGTTCTCTCAGAAAAATCCTGGGATTTATCATCTCCTTACATGGTATAGAGGTTGACCTACTAAAGTCAAGGCCATTCTCGAAATGCCTCCTCCACCCACTAACCTTAGGCAACTCCAGTAGCCTATAAGGTAAGTTGCAGTCTATTCACTATTTCATTTCACAATTATCTGATCGGTGTCAACCATTTCATCATCTTCTCAAGAAGGATGTCTCCTTTAAATGGGATGATGACTACCACAAAGCTTTTGAGGCCTTAAAACAATACCTTCTCCAACCACCCGTACTCATTCCACCTAAAGATGATCAACCCTTCTACCTATACATCTCAACTACCAATCATTCCTTGGGGCCATGCTCACTCATCGTGATGAACAACACAGGAGTAGGTGGTTTATTACATAAGCCATACTCTTTTGGACTACGAAACCCGATACACCCATGCAGAAAAATTTTTAGCCTTAGTTTTTTCACCAAAAACTCCACCATTACCTACTCAACCACAAAACCTATGTTGTGACCAACACCGACCCCTTACACTTCATGTATGCCAAACCTTACCAAAATCAACGTGCCACATGCTTGGCTTATGCTTTTGGCTGACCTCGACCTCAATTTATCCATCAAAAGTCCATCAAGGGCTAGGCTATCACTGACCAATTGGCCGATGCACCTATTTCCGGGATCAACCCTCTAACTTTGACTTCCCAGATGAGTCAATTACTACCCTTTCCCTGGATGAACCCACTTACCAAATGACACTCTTCTTCGATGGTTCCAAGTGTTAGCATGGGGGTGGGGCTGGTGTTATCCTCATTCCACTTGATGGTGAACCCATGCCTTTATCTTTCAAACTTGATTTTGATTGTATAAACAATATTGCCAAATACGAAGCACTCGTATTAGGTCTCCAAGCTACCTATGCCTTAGATGTTAAGTCAATCAACATCTTTGGTGATTCTCAATTGGTCATAAACCAAGTCAATGGTATATACCAATGTCATAATGAGACACTTCAAAAGTATAAACATCATGTGGACATACTTTTGACCACCTTCAACCGCTACTATGACCTTCAAACCATCCCCCGTTCAACCAACAAATTTGCAGATACCATGGCCTACTTGCCTCTCAAATCCCCACTTCACCCACTGATTCTAAAATATTTGTCACCATATAAAGACTCCAATCACCCTCTTATTTACCTCATGAAATTTACTCCATCGAACCACTACCCCTACCCAAGTGACCTTTGGTATAAACAATATTCAGACTACCTTTCCCTCTCCATCTTGCCTCCCGACCTCACTCATAATGGACAACGTGCCTTTCTTAAAAAGGTCTCTCATTACATCATCATGGGTGGCCTCCTCTATAAGTGCAACTTCGATGGCATTCTCTTACGGTGCCTTACGAGTTCTAAAATTCCTTATACCATTAAGGAAGTTCATGATGGCATATGTGGAGGTCACTTCAGTGGCCTTGCTTATTGCTAAGCATATTCTTCACCTAGGCTATTACTGGCCGACCCTTAACCATGATTGTTGTGACTACATTAAGCATTGTGTAAAATGCCAACAACATGCCAACCTTCATCATACACCCAGTCATGCCTTATAGGTCACCCGTGACCTTTGGCCCTTCTCTCAATGGGGTTTGGATCTCGTTGAGAGATCAATCCCCATTCTTCACAATGACATCAATGGATCATCACCGCTACCAATATTACACCAAATGGGTTGAAGCCATACCTCTCATCTCCACAAAAGCCGAGAAAATATGTGAGTTCATCAACCATCACATTATTTGTTGCTTTGGTGTTCCGCATCACCTCATCACTGATAACGGAAAACAATTCAAAAATAAAACCTTGCAAAAATTTATGATGCCTTTGACATTCAACTAAGTTTCTCATCACCTTATTACCCACAAACCAATGGCCAAGCCGAATCCACTAATAAAACCTTAAACAAAATTCTCATGAAAGTGGTTAATGATACTTGGGAAGGACTGGCATATGCACATTCCTTTCACCCTATGGGCATACCACACTAGTATCCACACTTCCACTACTACCACACCTTTTCTCTGGTCTATGGTATAGAGGTTGTTCTACCTCTCAAGTCTAGATTCCCTCACTTTGCATTTCTCTCCATGACATGCTCAATGATGATGACTTTCACTAGACCATTTAGCACAACTTGAGTTATTAGATGAATGTCGTCTTAATGCTCTTGACCATCTTCAAGTTTACCAAAAACATATCAAACGTGCCTATGACAAAAATGTGTCCATGAATGAACCTTCCAAGTTGGTGACCTTGTCCTGAAAGAAAATCAACATGTAACCAAAGCAAAAAAAAGTAAATGGGGAAAATTTTCTCCTAATTGGCTTGGACCATACATCATGACTCATACTTATGGATCAGGTGCTTATCATTTATCTTCACTCGATGGTAAACCCAACCTGAGCCCCTCAATGCCTTGCATCTTCAACCATTCTACTATTGACTTTTAGTCCTACCTCACCTTCTTCCTCTTTCCATGCTCATCCCTTGAGCGCTATCCACTTCCTACGCCATCACCAATGATTAAACAAGAATCATGTGCATACCCATCACTCTTTTATCTTCTCTTAAATATGTGTACCATGGCATTGCACATGGCATGATTCTCATGGATACTTTTCATCTACTTTTAGATGAGATCCCATGGTCATTTCACCTTGCTTTCTAACAAGAATCCAATTCTTCACCTTAGTCTTGTCCATGACTTAAAATCCTCACATGGGAATCAACTCCTTGAGTCAAACTTCCAATAAAAAGATGACTCCCTCAAAAGGACATCTTTCTCTCTACATCACTGCTATAAATAGACTACTCCCTTGAAGGACAAACTATGTAAAGCCTACTTTTAAAAAAAGAGAGAGAATCTAAAGCTTCCCGCATCGATCAGCTTCGAAGACCTCAAGGAGTTAATTTCCTCCTCCCATATAGACTTCCCACATCGATCAATCTATCTCAAATACAAGTCACACATAAAAAAATTTTTCATCATGGACTTTCCCATTGTGATCTTGGATCTCTTTCCCAAAATGCATGCTACCAAATACCATATAAACTACCCACTTTTCACCCTCTCACCCTTTCACACTTTCATTTCCTACCACCTCAAGGGACCTGACTGAAACTATGACATTTGGTGATCATGTGACTACTCTTCACCTTTGGAATAATCAATCATGCAATGTCTTTAGGGTCTTACATTCATCAGCCTATCCAAGGTATGACCTACTCATTATGATCCTTACCAATTAGGTGGCTTCCTCACCTCCTCTTGTCTTTTAACCTTCTTCATTACGTATTGATTACCTTATACAGACTAGATCCTCGACGCTTATCTTTGGGTAATTTTCCTCTTTCACCATAATCAACTCAAAATCACCCATACCAATGTGCCCACAATTCACCCATACCTAAAAATACCTAGACTCAATCATGCCTATAACCTACCAACCCATACTCATACCTCCTCACATTCTTCCCTAGCTTATGGGAGAACTACATCGGCTTGAGGTCCCTTTTTTCACCGGGACTATGTAGGCAGCACTCTGAGGGCATGGGGCCCTTGGAGGTTAGCTCGGCCACTCTCTACCCTAACCAATTCACCTTTCATTTTCCTAAATCACAATCTACCCTTGTTAGATTTCTTTTTATATCAATAATTGGGAATTAAACCAAACAAACAACAAATTGCTTTCCACATTTTTATCATCATCATACATACATTCATTATGTCTACCATTTCTTTACCATTATCATGCATATTACAAAAACATCTCAAACATGACCCATATCATCATTAATTACACAAATTAATGAATTACAAACTCAACCAATTTCGACTCAATCCATGCCTAGACCATAACCTAACTCCACCATGCCTATGACTTGACTCAATCCATGCCTATGACCTGACTCCACCATGCCTAACACACCTATCATGACTCCATCCATGCCTAAACCTACTCCAATGATGACTCAATCCATGCCTATGACCTGACTCCACCATGCCTAACACACCTATCATACTCCATGCCTAAAACCTAACTCCATGCCTACTGACAATCCAAATGACTCCATCCATGCCATGCCTAACACACCTATCACTGACTCATCCATGCCTATGATCCATGCCTATGACCTGACTCTATCATGCCTACACTACTTGGTTTCCATCACATATACAAATCAAAATAGCAAGATAACCACAACCATGTATACACATAATGACCATAATCATCATCATCTATAAATAAAAACATCCAAACATGTGTATCCATATACATAACTCTCAAATATCTTTGCACACACAGCCGATGTATATAAAAAAATCTCTCAAAACTCTCATATACAGCCTCACCATCTTTGGCACGTAGGCCGGTATATGATCAAAAATATACAAAAACTCTCATATACATCCTCACTCTCTTTGGCACACAGGCCATGTATATATAAAAAAATGAATAAAATACATCAAAATGGAGGGATGTACATCAAGACATCATCCTACCGGATATCCTCCATATCATCTCTCTCTGTCTCCTCCTCCTCTGTCTGTCTCGCAACTAATAACATCTCACCACCCGCCATGGGTCATGGTCGGGTCCCTACTAGGGTACATCACCTAGAGCTGGCCTCTCCATGAACTGGTGGCCTCACCTTGATCCTATCTCGGAGCTCGATGGCCCCTGTGCTCTCCACACTGTGGGTATGGGATCTGGTCCTCTCACTCGAGGCCTGGTGCCCTATACTCTCCATAGGATAGAAAATCTATCCCCACCACCATCAACTAATCCTGGTAATACTTGGCCTCACCTAAGGCATCCTGTAACCTAGATATGGGTACTATGTCTGTGGTGGCCCCATCGGCCTCTACCCCTGTACCTATCTGTGGGACCTATCCCCCCCCCTTTCTGTGAACTAGGGACCCCTGTCCCAAGGTGCCTGTGGGAGGTGTCATCAGCCTCACACCCTATGTGCACTACCTAAGCCTGTAGTGCCTCAATCTACACTTGTGTAGTGGCCAAATGGCCCTTAAACCTATAACCTGTACACCTATAGGGTGGCCACCTACTCATCATCATCCATCTCTCCATCTCCACTAGGCCATCTAGGGCTCAAGATTGCCACCTACGCATGCAATGCGGCCACCTCCACCTCCGAACCTACTAACTACCCCTGTACCATCCCCAACTATGTAATCAAGGTCACCACCTACCCCTGTAGGGCATCTCTCTACACCATGATAGTGGCTAAATCTGGCTGCCCCGGCTGGGTGGTACTACTCATAAATGGGCAGCCCACCACTATCTATATCTATCTATCACTCTCGGCATCATCAATCCACCGGTCTATCACCTACTCCTCCTACCCTAGTGTAGGCACTTGTATGGCTGTGGTAGAGGTAATGGCCTCTCCACATCATCTCTCTCTATACTTGTGGGAAGGGTGGAGGTATATCCTGTGGTAGCCCAAACTACCATCTGACCCTATCAACTGGGATCATCTCGTGCTCCCTTGCACGGTGCCCCTCTATCCATCTAAGTAGCTAAAGGCCATCTAACTCATCGGCCATCTATGTCTGTATGAGGGATAGCCCACATACGGTCTCCAAATAATGTCCACACCGAGACAATCCCTCCAGTAACTTGTAATAGGCCACATCATGTCTAACCCTACCTACTCGGCGCTCTCCTATCATAGGCACCCATCACCTATACCCCACCAAACAAAACCAGGCTCAAATGCATCTTCCTGGGGCATACCAATCGATGAAACACAAACAATGTGCTCATAGGCCCAACAGTGAAGAATAAACGTGTAACATAGATCTAAACCTGTGAGCCACCCATATGCCCATAGCTCTCTATATAGCTACACTAGGAATGTTGGCACCCATGCGAAAGTAGGTCCTATCCATAATCATATCATGTAATACCCCCATCAGTGATCATGGGAATCTCCCACCCTCTACATCCGGTAGTGTAAAACAATACTACCTCCTCCATCAATAATACTACTAGCCTCATCTCCTCTAGATGGGCTAGGTACATCTCTCCATAGCTCAAGGGGCATTGTGGAATGTCAGCTCCACCAGTCCCTCACCAAATACCATCAGCATCAACTCCTCGATGCCTCTGAGGAGATCAATATACCTGCATCCCCAATATAGGTAGGTAATCACAGATCCTACACATCCCTCCAGGGTGACGGTCATCTCCCCATCGGTAGGTGGAACATGTTGGTCATGGAATCCCATCTATCGATGAGAGTGACCATCAGACTCAACTTCTGACTACATGATGGTAGCAGCTTGACCCCACTCAGGCCAACATCTGACATGCCTCCACTCCTCGACTGTCACCACCCCACAAACTATCACATGAGCAGGGGTGGCACCCTATCTCACATCCTCAACTGATCTCTCACCTACATCCAACAAAACAATCACATTATTAAAACATGACCATATCTACATTCACCCATACCCATACCCATTACCCTACCTATTTTACTTTTCTACTTACCCATTTATCCCATGACCTACCCTCCACCCCAACCCAACCCTAACCTACCTACCTACCCAACCCAACCTAACCAACCAACCTACCTACCCTAAACCTACCCAACCCAATATCACCTTACCTATTTACACACACCCCACCCCTCACCTACTTCCATTTTGACCCACTCCCCGACCTTACCTATTTTCCCACACATCTATACATTTTTCCCTAACAGCTCAACCCTTTCCTATTTCCCTTTTTAGGGCAAGTGTTTTTCTACCTTCTGACCGTTCGGTCTCTCACCGACCACCACCACGGTCTACCCATAACCAGCATCGGTCACCTCATCCATGACCGATTCCGTTATACCCCACCGACACCGGCCAACCTTCGACCGATGTCGGTCACTATCGTGGTGACAACCCACGACACCATGCCCTATTTCTACCCAAATTTCACATTTCTCCTCAGTCCCCACCCCAATCCCTACCTAAAACCCCTTCCCACCCCTCATTTACCTAATTCTACCCTCCCCCATTCCTCTTTTACCCACTATCTTCCCCGAATTCAAATTTCATTCCCCCAAAACCCATCTCCCTCCTACCCAAATTTTATCAATCTACTTAACAAATAAGGAGGGACATTGAATCTTACCTCATCACACTATCACTACATCTGCACATGGTGGCACCTCCAGCCACTACACTGGTGGTCCCCCGATCCTCTCCTACCTCTGCCATCACCGAATGACCTCTCACTCTCCAACCAATCAAATCGATCCAACCCAGCTCATGGATCCACCTATCGACCAACTATCACCAGCCACATGGCTCACCAACTCAGTCCTCCATCTCACTCTGTCACTTTCCACCTTTTCCTCTTTCTCCTTGTCATTTTCTCCTCTTTTGTAAAAGACAAATGATTGGAAAAATATGGCAATTTTTCTTTTTATAACCTACCCGACTTGACCAAATGATGGTTTTATCTTGACCGACATCGGTCCTGTGCCCTAGCTTACCATGGTCGGTCCATCTTGACCGCATCGGTTCCTTTAAACCATCATCGGTTACCCTACTTAGTCTTTCTCCTACCCCCTACCCCCAATTTTTGACCTAAATCCTTTTTTTTACCTCACCCACACCTCACTTGGACACTTCACTTTATCTTCTTGACCTTATCATTTACCCCCTCACCTCATCCTCATTCGGGGACTCATTATTTTACCCATACCTCAGCCCTACCCATGTGTCGTGACCTAGATACTTGGACCTGGAACATCGCTAGTGACCTGTGACCTCATGTGTTTACTATACCTTGTGGCACTATTACCTATGTTGATGGACATCCTAACCTTACCTTGCCTCTTTCATGACCATTTATCCTAACCCAACCTTTGGTGTACCGGAACATACCTAAACATTCCTACACCTGACCTACATCATGTTTCCTGACCATATCCTATACCTTGGATACTAGAATCACCTCAACCTTGTTTGGATAAACCTATCGACCTTAGACAATGTAGAGTTTTCCTACTCTTCAACCTAGTACCATGTTGTAGTTTATACGTGTGTGTGTTTGACTATTACTACCTTTGACCTTGACCCATTACCTAGATTACCCGAGTAGACCTTTTTTCCTTTTTTTTTTTTTACCCCCATTTCCCTTCTTCTTCATCACATTCACCTTTTATCAAACCACTCACCGATTCTACCTTTTACCTCATCAGTTCCTAGTTTGAGGGGGATCACCTTCACCCACACATGGGGCAACCACATCTTATTTTTTTCAACGTCGCTTACCAATACAAGCTACACAACAAAAAGGGGAAAAATGTAGACACCAAAATTGGGTCACACTCCCCTTGGTCCCTCGAAAAATAACCAACTCAAACACACTCACCTAACCATGGCCCCTTTCACCCCAATCTAATATTAATTTTAATTTAATTAAATTAATCTATGATCTCATAATACCTATTATTTAAATATCCTAATTGGATAATGCCCACACCATCCACCTCACCTATACACATCATCTAGCCACCTCACCCTAAGACCTATTCTTAGTATGTTGCCATAACTAACTAAGACCTACCCAAACCCTAAAAATCAAAGCCTATATTCCCTCTAACCACATTCCCACCCATTAGAAGGAAGCTTCCATTCTAATCCATGGAGAAAATGAATGAGATCCCAAAAAATCAAGAGGATCTACCCATTTTAGTAAACCTAGGAAATCCCACCCTAACCGAATGCACGGTTTACCCTAAACCACCACCGGTCAACCTGAAACCACCATCTTTGATTACCATTTAATCCCCAAAACAACCTTATTTTGAGGTTGGCACATCTTCTGAGAGAAGAGATGAAACTAGAGCTGCATGCAAGTAGAACCAACATTCGTACACACATCAGAGCATCCACAACCAACACTAGAAGCAATCACAGAGCCATTTTCCTTCACGGGAGCATCCAGGAAGTGCCAACACCACACCAAGTTCCTTCCATTTGATCACCCACCATTTCCAACCAGACATCAAGCTCATACAACAAGTAAGTGTTTTGTTAACCAACACTTGTCCATTGTCATTTTAGTAGACTCTTTTACTTTTGTTATTAGTTTCTACTCCCATTCCCATTCCCCCACCATTTACCTCCATGCAAACTTGACCATTCCTTCACCCACACCATTGAACTACCCATACCTAGATTTTAATCACCCCTGAGTATACCTAAGACCTACACAGACCTTGTCATTTCCCTTTCCATTTCCATTTAGCCTTAGATCTACCCTCACCTCAAGTTTTTATTGAGTTTCCTACCCCACCATACCATACGCCGGTTACCCACAACCATCACCAGTTCACCTAAACCAACATCGGTCATACCAGACCGACATCGGTCTCTGTGTTTTTACCCTCAGACCAAGAATAGAGCTTAAAACCTCCACCCAATACCCAAAATAGCCTAGAACTTGACCTAACTAGTACCAGTACTCTGACAGAGATCTTGACCTTCATTTAATCATAGCTTAGCCTATTGTGAATGAATTTTCTTATTGTAGTCGAATGAGATACCTAAATCATTTTAACTACAGTAGGATTTCCTTTATTGTTAACATTAAGTTGTTTTAAATAGTGGATTGATAGCCATCTAGGGAGTATCACACTTCTGGATCTAGCATACGCTAGGCAGTCCACTACATATATTGTTTAACTTTTATTTGGTGGTCTTGTTTTCCATTTTCTCTAAATTTTTCATTAAAACAACTCTGCTCTCATGAGATAAATGGGTTTCTATTTTTGTTCTGGTTATTTTCTTTCTTGTTGAAAGAATCTCTGTGCTTTTGGTTTTGGAACCCTTGCATGATAATGTTGTTTTTGGGTGTTTTCTCTGAGTGAGTTAAAATGGTGAAATGCATTTACAACTGTCAAGACTTTAGTGTTTTGATTGGAATATATACTCTAGAATTTCTTCTCAAAAATAGTTTGAGTAGGTAGTTTTGTCTTAAGCTTTGAACTGGAAGTCTCTTTTAAAAGTAGTATGTAAATGGGTACTCTTCTCTGATGCATCTCTGAGTTTTAAAGTTGTATTACTCCTTCTACGATCTATATGGATATATGTTTTATCTCATTGTATGAACATGAACTTGCATGAAAGTGAGGAATGGACATCTTGTTTGTATTTATATTGGTAAACTTGCATGCTTATATTGAATGCCTTTGCTTGTTTTGAAAGGTAGAAGAATACCCTTTTAAATCGTATCATGTTTTGTTAAGTTTTATACTCCTTGTTCAGGACTATATTTGTATACTTTGTTCTTCAGTATGAACTCAAACTCACTTAAAAAAAGGTTAATGGGTGTTTGAGGTTTATGGAATTGTTGGTGTTCTATACTTCAACTTGTATAAGATCTTAGAAGAAATATCATGTTCTTATTTTATTCTATCTAAATATCCTCTTCTTCAAATCATAATTCGATGGGAGTTGGGTAAGTTTTGTTATTTGGAATTACTATTCAGTTGAACTCGTAAGGAGATAAGAATGAAAGTTGTCTTACTTGGGTTGTTTGTTACTGGAATTCTCTTCTCGCAAAACTCGTAAGGTGATTACTGGTTTATTGAAATCTAGAAGATGAGATGGTTGTCTTTAGTTGAAGTTCTTTTTGATGTTGTGATACTCTGGTAGTCGGCCTTCTCCAAGTTGTTATGGTGATTATCTTCTTAGGTCTGTTTGACATTCTTAAGTTTGATTTTCTGTCCTTTTTGGGCTTGGGTGAGGTGATGAAAACTTACTCGCCAGAGTTGGAAACTTCCTTGTATTTTGTTAACTCACATGTTATGAGTTGACTGTGGTATGTTCATGGGAATCATTGAATGTATAATCAACTTCTGGACTATTAATTTTGTATATGGAACCAACCAAACCATTCCGGTTTATAAGCTTTATTGATCTCTGTTTATTTATGTGGAATCGAATGTCTTGTCAATTCACGGAAGTGTTAAGCTAATCTCGCATGTCTGTAGAAAGCAAAACTCAACCATTTCTTGACTGACTATTTTTCAATGGCTAAGTCATGCATCGTTATGAAACTATTTTTAGATGGACTCTTCTTTGTGCACACAACGGATGATTTCTTCCTTCTCTAGTTTGGTCATGATTAAGGGGTGATATTTTTATAGTCTTACTTTATTTTGATGGAATAAATGGTTTCAATCAATGACTGAAATATTCAAAGATATATAAATATTCATCAAGGTTGCAAGTAAGTTAATAACTGTTTTATTGGGTATTATGTCAAATCTTCTTTTCTAAAGATGAATATGAGAACTTGGTTTAACCGAATGATAAGGAAATCAGAATCGTTTACTCTTCATCTCGTTCTCCTTTCTTTGTATAAAACCTGTCATAGGTTTAATTGAATCATTTGTATTACTTTTATTAAGTAATTGATTAGTAGTTGTTACTAATTACTTCTCTACTTAAATTATATTTAAGGAAATAATAATTGTTTCAGTTAATTGAAATGAAACATTGTTGCTGGGAAGTACTTTTCCATTGTTAATAAGAGGCCTAATCTAAGAACCTAGGTTATAGTTATTTGACCGAGAAATAGGTTATCACATCTGAAATTGTGAATCTCTTATTTATTTAAGTTGATGGTTGACTCATCTTAAAAACATAACGATGCTGAAATGAACTTGTCTTCACATGTTTTCTGGAAACTTGGTAAAGATGACAAGAAGGTCTTTGATTATGAAAGTAACTCTTTTTGTTTATTTATTAAAGTAAATTTATATTTCAAATTCAGAAAGAATTATGAAATAATTTAATGTTAGGAGTTGTTATTTGATATAAATGAGTAATTGTTTAGGACAATACTTATCTGTTATAAGGCAGTAGTTTGCTGATTATATTATGATCTTTTCTTAAAAGTGAATTCAAATTGTTATTTGTGCTTCTTTTATGGTTGTTATTACTTATGTTTTATTTGAATGATTACATTAATTGTTTCATTAAAGCAGAGTTGTTTTAATGGAACAATTAGTGGAATGCACTTCATTTTAATGCTTAGTGCTTATCATGCTCAGCTCAATGAACTGACCCGTGCTAGCAATTTTGCAGATGGACTTCATAAGTGATAAAAGAAGGCAATAAATTTTATGATGTATTGGATGATTTAAAGTTTGGCTCTTTTAAAGAGAACTCCGATTCATTCTTGAGATGTATTGAAAAGGAAAAGTTGTATTCTTTAATGATCTTAGTACTGATTGACATGCAGTTTGTCTAAGATGCATAGTCTTGTAAATTGTGTATTTTATCAAGATGAATTGAAAATGTTGGAGGTTCACTTCAATTGTTGTGTAATTTATCTTGTACATTTTATGAAGGTAGTTGGAATACTATCTTGTTGATATTTGGCATATCTGTTTGTATTCTTATTTCTATTGTCATTTGATAAGTTGGATGAAGAGAAATAGTTCAATCTCTCTCTTAATTGAAAGCAACTTATTAAGTTGCATAAGATGATGTTATTTATCTAAATAATATATTATGATAATGGGATGTATATTGAATATACAATTAAACTATAGAAAGTGCAAAAGATATAAAAGGTATGATAAACCCTAACACATAACCATGTAGAGAGGAAGACTCTTCCTCTCTCAAAAGAATGTAAAGTGAAAGAATGGTGTTTATGATTGTTAATCACTCAAACTTCATTTTCTATGAAGTTTGCTCTAGTTGAACCTGTGTGGTTGCTACACCTTATTTGAATAGTTGAGTTACATTAATTTAACCTTATGATGTATGTTGTTCTATTTTTGGATAATTTCTCGGCAAGTCATAGTTAACGAACATAAAAGAAATCATGAGTTAATGAAGTTATTTAATATTAATTAAATCAAATATGGATGAAGAACTTAAGGGGTGTTGGATTTAGGGTTTGGAAAGGTTTCCGTAATTTGAATCTTAATCAATGTAAAGTGAAAGAATGGTGTTTATGATTGTTAATCACTCAAACTTCATTTTCTATGAAGTTTGCTCTAGTTGAACCTTTGTGGATTGCTACACCTTGTTACATTAATTTAACCTTATGATGTATGTTGTTCTATTTTTGGATAATTTCTCAAGTCATAGTTAACGAACATAAAAGAAATCATGAGTTAATGAAGTTATTTAATATTAATTAAATCAAATATGGATGAATAACTTAAGGGGTGTTGGATTTAGGGTTTGGAAAGGTTTCGTAATTTGAATCTTAATCCAAAATTAATTAATTGTTAATGACCTCCTAGGGGTATGTACATCGTGATGAAGTAGTTCACGTCGGATGTCGCACACGCCAATCGTAGAATTGTACCTCTGTGAAGACTAAAGTCTCATGAGGATATAGTGTTGTAGTTGACATGTTGCAACACCCTTCCACATTAGTTCATCTAGATCTACACACATCTAGACTTGAACTTAGTTTATATTTAGGCCAAGCTAGCAAGTATGAATTGGTATAGAAGTAGCTTTCTATGACTCGGGGTACCTTGACACATTCGGTCGACTTAGGCCGATGAGTATGCCCATATAACCTAAGTCATTGTGAGAGGATCCCTATAACAAATATGTCGCTAACTCAAGTTAGGGTCAAACATTGGGCAAGTGGACTGACAGAAGTCAGTGAAGACCATTCTAGATAACATAAGAGTGAGGTGAAGGACATATTCCGATTTGACGAATATGTCATCTAGGAATAGTAACATGAACAATATGTTGTAAATCTTTGGCCAAAGTATCACAAACTATTGGTTATGTTGTTCGATGTCACCTAGTTTAAGGAACATGATTTCAAATGAATATTGGTAACAAATATTTAGATAGGTTCTTTAAATAGGTCACTCAATACCCAGATTAGGGTAAGAAAACCAAGTATACATAGTATACGTAAAAGTATTCAATACTTAGAGACAAACATGAGAGATCGGTTAGAGACCAGTCATGCAATGAGAGATCAGTAATTCACCAAGTCATTTACAGCTGCATATGGTTATCTGTTATGAGATTGATTGGCATGGAATGTGTGTTCTAAATTATGTTTTATTTAGAATAGAGAACATTGTGTAATTTTTTTTTCCTTGTTTCTAAAGTCTTAAAATGGGAATGTTACATCCTCCACATTCAAAAGAATGGGCAAATACTGGGATCCTCCACTCAGCCCCGAATGCATCATGCATTCACTTATACCACTTCTCTAGGTGCACCTTGTGAGCAGTTATCATGGTTTCACAAGTGTATTTTGCAAACCTCTTTGTGGGCAAGGGATCCTCTTCTGATACTCCCAAATTTTTTTCTAGCCCATCAAGCACTCCAATCTCTGAAAATACAATGGTGAGGAGGATGTTACCAAAGAGTATCTTCTCTCCCTCCTCGCACTTTGCTTATAATTTCATCCATGATGAAAGTGGAAAAGTTGTAGATGGTTCCTTTTGATATCTTTCGGCATACATTTAGCCATGCCTTGTTTACTTGTGTCCATCATTCCTGATCATTGAGCTTGGTGACCAAGCGTGCATCCATCCTCATCACTAGGTTTGGTATCTCAATGATGTCAAAGTATTGTAACCCCTTTTTGTAGTCATACATGGCTACAGTCTCCTTGATAGCCTCCTTGTCATTCGATCATCATCAATGCTATCTCCTTCACAATTGAGGCCTATGAACTTGGATATCAGTTGTGGTGTGATGCGCATCTTGTGCCCCGTAAAATAAAAATTATCCTCATGCACGTGCAACATCGCCATTGATAAAGGTGCTCAGGCTTTCCAAAGTAGGGCAACTCATACAATTGCAATAATCCAGCCTTCTCCAATTTGAATTTTACCTCATCACTGTAAATAGGCATTTTGTTTGGCATCCTCTTATTAGTTGGTCGGACCAACTCTAATGCCATTTCTTTCTCATTTGTGCTCGTGTGATGATTATAATCACTTATGGCCATCTTTCGCAAGTGTGACTCCCACTCTTTTCCTAGCAATACCCCATATGGGTACTATATTTCGTGTACCATTATTTGTTGGTGCTTACGACAACAACGATTTGATTTCCCTTTCCCTTGCCCTTTGTTTTCTTTGGTGAAATGGTTGGTTTCCTTGGTGTCATTATTTTGGTTGGGCTAAACTTAAAACTCCTTCCTCTTTCTCTGCTATGCTACTCTTGCTTGATCCCAAAGCTCACTCCAAAGCTTCAACTCCTAAAATGAATCCTTCTTTCTTTGTGCCCTAGCTACCAAACCCTAACCAGAAAACCTTCCACAAGATGGTGCTCTTCACACAACCTTTCCTCATGCCTCATGTACCCCTTCCAGCTTTACGCATCTACTCTAGATGCACACTCAAATTTCTTAGATTCTCCTTTCTTCGCACAAATTTCTCTCTGGATGCTCTAGTTTGCAAGAGCTTCTTTCACTTCGTAATCGCAAGGTAACAAATGACTTGCCCAACCTTGTATTTATAGTTTTTGCTTCTTTCCAACATTAAATGCTATACCACCTACCAATGTACTTTAACATTAAATGTGGATTTTTCCACTAAGCCGACTTTAAGCGCCCTTACCCATGCGCCACATCCTACACAAAAACCCTTTACAACTTTTTTATCATGCAAAAATAAAACCCGACCAAACACTCTTATGTGCACATTTACAACACCGAAGGCACTTCTTCTTTCCTTTACCTCGATTTTTTCCCTTACCTACCTCATGTTATTCCTGTGCTCTTCATCCTTTCTATATGTGGTTTCCACAAAGCCTTTTGACACCAACCATTCTCGTCCACCTTCTCTTCTACATGCTTCTTACCTTACGCACTTTTTATCCTTCAACCAAGCCATTCACCGTAACTTCTACTGCCATCTCAAACTTGTATTATAGGCCTATACTTCACATCACTCCACCCCACACTAAAATAGATGCATGGTCCTCTACGCATACACAACCTTGGAAAAATAATGTGGTTACTTGGGGAACAAGGCACAAAGCAAAATAGAAAGAAAGGAACAAGAAATGAGAAGGGGAAACACAAGAAAATAAAAATCATAAAGAGAAACTCTAAGCTAAATGGAAAAACTACCTTATTACAAACACACACTAAGAAGACTTATTTATAGTGGGGCTTCAACCTTCTCCGATTGAACTAACCTAGCAACCTCATCCCATCTAGCACTTGGAACTTGCAAGCTCCCGAGTCAAGAATGTATGAGATGATGTAAGGTCCCAACCAATGGAATTTTAACTTCCCAGGATGGCACAAATACTTGGAATCATACAACAATACCATATGCCTAACTTCAAACTTCTTGTTCTTGATATGACGATCATGTCATGCCTTTTGTCTTGATTTTTTTGTCTTTTGACTCCATCTAACAAGTGATCACCTTTCATCTAACTACATCAACTTATCAATTCTTTCTTCCAATGATTGATCATCACCAACCATCTCGCGCATGCTATAATTAGTGATGGTAAAATAAATTCAACAGTAAAACAACCTCCACACCAAACACCAATTAAAATGGTGTGGCCTTGTTTAACCTCTTATAGGTTGTCATGTATGCCCATAGAATGACTGATACCTTGTCATCCCAATCCTGTCTTCCAACGTCACAGATATTAGTTAACGTGTGACTTAGTATCTTGTTAAATGCCTTAGCAGTTCCATTTTCTTGAGGGTGATAAGGGGTAGTCTTGTGATGGGCCACCATAAATTCTACTAATAGAATCCTGACTATTTCATTGAGAAAGTGTGTACCTCTATCACTTGTTAAACTTAAAGGACAACCATACCTACTGATTATGTTCTCCCATAAAAATATAGTAGCTATCACTACGGTGTAATCCTTTGTAGGTGCTACCTCTACCCACCGTGTCAAGTAATTAGTGCAAGTGATGATATATCATGAACCAATCCTTTGCGTGGCTAGAAAAATTGGCCCTACAAAGTCAATTTCCCATTTTTCAAATGGTTCAAGTGTTGGCTATTGTTGCAAAGTAATTTCATCTCTCTTTCTAGGTTTTCCAAGGTGCTGGAAATGGTCACAGCCTTACAAAAATCAATGTAATCCTTATAGATGGTTTCCCACCAAAGCCTTGCTAATAAAATCTTCTCGCATGGTAGCATTTCCTACATAGTGTCCTCCTGTAATCCCACCATGCACTTCCTCCATAATTGTCATGCGCTCATGCTCCAATGCATCGACGTAAAACCTCATCATGACCTAACTTATACAGGTCTCCACTAATCAACATGTAAGGTGCGACACATATTGCTAACTACTTTCTCTCTAGATCCTTCATCCCTTCTGGTGCCACACCTATTTTTAAGAACACTATGATATCTTCCAAGTCTAAGGGCATGCGCCGTAACCTAAATAGTTGTACGTCAACATGGTATCCTCAATGCTTTGCGTGTCCTCTCCCGAGTCAATCCTTGATAAGTGGTCAGGCCCTAAATTGCTCTTTCCTGGTTTTACAACCACCGTGAACTCAAATTCTTGAAATAATAGGACCCAATGACATATTTTCCTTACAGAATGATCTTATTGACTAAGTATTTCAATGCCATGTGATATGTGTAGAATATAAATGGTGTTGCCAACATATACTACCTAAACTTATGTAGCACATAGATCATTGACAATGCTTCACGCTTAGTAGTTGTGTAATTCTGTTCTGCTGGTGTCAACTTTCTACTTACAAAGCTCAAGGGATGATCAAAAATTCCCTCACCAGGTTGTGCTAGCACTGCTCCCATAGTTGTTCCTAAGGCATCAACATGCACATGGAAAGGCTTATCCCAAGAAGGAAAACATAATATGGGCACCGTGACAAGCCTATCCTTCAAAGTGTCAAATGCCTTTTCTTTGCGCCTCTCCCCAATGAAAGGCACTTTTGTGTTTTAACAATTCCTCCAAGGGCATGGTGATCTTGGCATATCCCTTGATGAACTTCTTGTAATACCCCGTATGTCCAAGGAATCCACACACTTGTGCTTTGACTAGTAGGCTCCCCTAATCCTACAATAACTACAACTTTGGCAGGATCCACTAGTAAGCCTTCTTTGCATATAATGTGTCCTAACAGGTTCCAAATGGAGTAGAAAGACACATTTCTTAATGTTGAGGGATATCCTCAATTTCTGACATCTCTCAAACATCAGCCTTAAGTTTTCACAATGGTATTTCACCAGTCCATACACAGTCTAGTCATCCAGGTAAACTTGAAGAAACTTATGGATGAAGTCCTAGAATGCTTGTACCATAATGCGCGAGAACACATCAAGTGCATTATTCAATCCAAAAGGCATAACCATGTAGGAAAAAATTCCCCATTTAGTGGTGAAATTTGTCTTTCTCTGGTCTTCCTTTACAATCCTGACTTGGTGGTACCCTAAGAACCCATCCGTGAAAGAGTAGACTTCGTGCCCAACTACTCCCTCTAAAATTTCTTCAGTAAAGGGGGTTAGGAAGGGATTGATGACACACACTGCATTCATGATCCCTGTAGTCAACACAAATTCTTATCCTACCATCCTTCTTAATACTGATAACCATTGACTTATCCATTCTAACTCTTCCACTAGCCTCAATGATACCAGATGCTATCATTTTGTCTATTTCTTCCTTAACCTCGTGCACAAATTTGGATTCATCTCGATAAGGCCTCTTTTGTAATACCCTACAAGTGTAGTCAAGAATTTAACAAGATCATCATCTTCAACCGATCTTGACATCAAGCGGAAGAGGAACAAGTGTTTTCAATAAAGGTTAAGAAAACAAGACAAAGGGAATGATATGGTAAGTAAGAACTGATATTGATCTTGTGATTATCTAAACTAAGAGTGTTGTTGCTAATTAATGCCTTAGAATAGTATTATTGTTATTGGCTTAAGCTTGTAAGCACTAAGTCAATAAGTCTCATGAAGTATTGTGAATGACTTACGGGTCAAAAGTCTCTTCTTTGTGATATACATCACTGCAAATTAATCTTGAGCCATGACATCACATTAGGCCTAGTCTATATATTTCTAAAACTATTATACATATTTGTGAGATAATGTATCATTGTGAAAACTTTAGAAGGTGATGTGATTTTGTTATCCCGTAAAATTGATAAGGGCAATTTTACCGATAACCATACCGAAATTTTGTCCCAATCCTCGTTAGGGATCCTTGCGTCAAACGTTGTAAATCCCTTCCCAGAAATGCTAACTTAGTCTTTTGAGCCTTTTTTCGTCCGGGCGCATGAAATTGCTATGAGCACCAACTTTCGTGCGCCTCTTAAAACCTTTTCGCGTGATTTTCAATGTTGCACACGACTTTCGGTGCGCCAAAGTGTGTTGAGCCTTCCCTGCGTGCGCCAAGACGCATGCGCCATTGTGTTGGCACAACGTTTGTTGCGCCACTTTTTGGTGCGCCAAAGGGCGCACATAATCTTATTGCAACACAATGCTTTGGTGCGCCAAAAGGCGCACATAATTTCCTGTCGACATAGCGTTTGGTGCGCCAAAGGCGCGCTTTATTTCATGTTGGCAGGCGTTTTGGTGCGCCAAAGGGCGCACGCTTTTTCCTGTCGATAGTTTTCATGCGCTTTTCAAAAAGTGGGTGGCGCATTAATGTCCAGCTAACCTATATATATATGGTTTGCGCGCCCAAATGTCATTTTCACTATTCACTGTGCACGTGATTTTTCTGAGCCTGTCAGCCTCTGCCTCGTCATTTTCAACACGTTGTGGACCCGTGCTCAAGATTTTCAATATTTATCCGGGTAAGAGGTTCTTTTCTCGTCCATGTGCTTTATTTTCTGGTTTTTGGCTTGCTGGTTGGTTTGTTGAAATATCAAATGTTGAGCTAGCCCTCCCCTGTGCCGTCTTTCCTTATTTGTTTCCTCCCATCCCTCTTTCCAGATCTGCTGGTAGAGGGTGTTAGTTTGAAAGCTTGGTCTGAAACCCCTTTGGCTTGAACCATTGAATATCCCAAGGCAGCCTTAGAACTGAAAAGAAAGAAGGGTTGAGCCATATGAAAAACATGCTTTTTTCCTTTAGCGCACTATTGCAGGTAACATCATAAAACAAGGCGCCATGGCTCAACTGTCCCCTCTCGCAAGATAATTAGAACCCGCGCCAATGGCGCACCCATCATGCTTGTTGCATCAAGTTTTCATACGCCCTCAAGGCGCGCCTCTTCCACATGCTGCACAAGCTAAACTTGCGCTCCTTTTCATGCACCATCATTCAAGCCGCATCGCTTTCCATGTGCCCTTAAGCGCGCCTTCGCGCCATGCAAACACAAGTTATATCTGCGCCAAGTATAGTCGTAAAAGCACAGGCGCATCGCTCCTTTCAATAACATTCGTGTTGTGCAAACCCTCCGTGCGCCGCGCCATATTTCCTTTGGCACGAAAAGTCCCTGTTACACGCTTTTCCCATGCGCCAAAGGGCGCACCAAATCCCAATGTAACATGCAAGGTCCATGCGCCTTTGGCGCATCCTGTCTCCATGCAACACGATTTTCTCATGCGCCCTTTACTAAAATGCACTCTGCAGTATGCATGCGCCATGCGCCTTTGGCGCCAGTTTAATCTTTGCAACAGCCCTTTCCCATGCGCCCTGCCTATTTAGCCCTGTAAGCTGCATTTTTCCTGCGCCCTGAGCCTAAAAATCTCTAACTCTTTCTTCTGCTAACATTCCAATGGAAGATCAAATGGCTAATTCAACTTTTTCGGATTGGGTCTCGCTTCTTCTTCATGCAGATCAACAGATAATCTTAGAAGAACATATGTCTACATCCAGCAAGAGACCCACCAAATCAAAAGGGAAGGCTAAGCTTACTGAGGAAGAGATGAAGTATAAATATCAAAGGGTCAGAATGCCCGAGTCACAGGCCGAATGCAGCATGGATGTCAGAGACTCAGAATTGGGGCATGTCGACATGGAGGAATTCTGGGCCAGAACTCAGAAAGTTACAAGGAGTCCATGGATGGACAAATTGATAGGCAGTGCCCTGCACTTCACCGGAGGAATCCCCGTCAGCACAGTCAACAATGAATTTATAATGGTGGTTGCTCAGTCTTACAACAAAGACACCAGATGTGTCGAAAACAGTAAGGGCGAGGTAGTCATTAACCTCACTGCCCGTCATTTTGAGATGATACTTGGCATCCCTCACCACCGGCACTTCGTGGCCGTCAGCCAAGCAGAGTGCATCAAGGCCTGGGAGGACAATGAAGACCAATGCATGCAACTAATGAACGAAGTCTACTTGAAGAACAAGAAGGTGGTAACCCGGTGGCCCCAAATCATCCACCGCAGTGACTTCTCAGAAGAGCTCAGCGATACCATTACCTTCCTGAGCAGGGTCTTCGGGCTTTCTGACGCCCATTACTTCCATAAATGGATGCTGCGCTACTTGGAAACAATGAATAAGAATGTGCCTGAGCAACGCTTTTGCTGGGGGGAAATTATAAGCAGCACCATTTCCGAGCAGCTACAACAGTTCAGCACAACGGGAGTATTCCATATGAACTCCTACGTGGTCTACGCTGCAGCATCAGAGAGGGATTATCCAGGCCTAGCACGAAGTGGAGTTTGGCCTCAGGTCAAAATATATGAGTATTATCCAGAGTTGAAGCTGGAGAATAGCATCGCCCAATTCGCCAAAATCAACGATGCATTCTTTTATCACATCATCTGCCTATTGAGGCCAAATCTGACTCATGGTCGTACGACCAAAAACATAGTGGCAGCCACGGAGAAATGGGGAGCCCTGTTCACCCAATTTCCTACATTCACCTATCTGAGGGCTGCCAACTTTTTGGGAGAGCCAACCAGCTACTAAGGTATCCCGGGCCTAAGCCGATTCTACTGAGTCTGCCAAGGCAAACTAATCACATATCACGAAAAGTGCCTCAAAAGAAAGAAGGGTGGAACTCCTTTCCCCTCACAAGGCTGGGCCGATACACATGCTCTACCCACCACAAGGCGAAGGAAATGTTTGCAGAATCGAGTTACTCAATTTGAAGCATGACTTCCCAATGTGCCCACCTTCACCCAAGGGGCTACCTACCAAGAGAGCAAAGCTTGATCCGATCCATGTTCCTCGATCAAGGATATTTATATTGACGTCCTCCATGAGGTAGAGCTCAAGAAAGGATCATTCTCGCCTAGCATTGCGTAAATTATCCAAGATGGGGTAGCCATTGTCCCCAAAGGCTACCAAACAATAGAAGATGAAGTGGACAAGGTATATAATGATATAGATGGGGACGATTGGCCCTTTCCGCCATCGACAACTAAGGCTCCTCGACAATTGAGGAGAGGGTCAAGAAACTCTACTCAGACAGAGCACTGGTGCCGATGAACAAATTAATCTACCTCGGGGTAGATTTCACAACCTCCCCATTGGGCAATGCACCTTCACGGTCCAAAAAGTAGCTTAAAGGCAAAGGTGTAGAAGGTGAATCCAGCACCATTCAGGAAGAAGCCCCCGAGAGTCCTCTTTCCACAGCGCCAGAACAGGTAATAACTCTGGATTCGCCAGAGAAAGAAGCAGCAGGGGATAGTCCAATTGGCCCATCCACTCAGGATGTCGGCATTGCTACCACAACAGAGGTCCCTTCTATCCCTTCTTCTTCTCTTCCTTCCCCTCCTCGAGTGACTCAAGCGACCATCCCTTTGGTCGTGTCCTCCGCCCCTTCTTCTACTCTTTCCCCTGCTTCTTCGTCTATCTTCTCTTCCCTCGCTGATCTGTCCTCCTCCATTTCTTCCCTCATCTCCGAGCTCCCTTCCCTTCCTATGTCTTCCGCAGCTGCAGTTTCCCTTCCTCCCGTGGACACTTCTTCGGCTATTCTCTCAATGCCGCCTCCGCGTGTCTCCACGTTTTTCCCCTCTTCTACTGCAGCTGCCCCTCCTCTGTTTCTGGTCCTTCTTCCATAGGACCAGCCTGGATCTCTCAGCAGCTGAGCCAGCAAAAGAGGAAAGTTCCCATCACTCCGATGGACTTTTCAGTGATCCCAACCAAAGGGGCAAAGAAGCTGAAGCCTGTTGCACGCTTCTCTAAAAGTGCTGCAGGTGAGAGAATCATGGAAATTGCATACCCCGATCCCCTCAAAGAGAAGAAGGATCTGTCTCCGACAGATTTTACCGTGACCCAAGTCACAATGGGGACATCTTCTGAAAGTCTCCAGGGGGAAGCTCTTTCCGCGGTCGACGCCCTCTGTCAAAAGCTTCAAGAAACAAAAGAAGAGAAAAGGCTACTAAAAGAGCAAAACAAATATCTGCTCCAAGCCTTACAGAAGATGGGTAGTGCGCCTCCCACAACTGCCGCCGAAACTTCTGAGCTTCTCAGCCAGGAGAAAATCAATGAATATACAAAGATTGGCGAGCAAGGTATGGCCGTTTCTGCTTGGAGGAGCCAAATCCTCAAGGACAGTGAAAGAGTGATCGCCGAGTTTGTCAATTTGTATCTGAGCATCGGAAAGGCGAACAAAGAGCTCCAAGCATTAGCGGGGCCCATATCAGAAGAGCTAGATCATGCTAGACTCCAACACGAGACCTTTCAATAGATGTTCGACTGTTCAGTCGAAGATCTGGTCAAGTTCGGTGTCTTCGGCCATCCAAGGGCCCTCAACAAAACCATGTCCACTCTGGACTACCGGGTGGATCAGCTTGAATTTATTCTGGAAAAAATCGACAAGGTAAAGGAAGCAGCCCTGGATGCAATGCACCAAATGGAGTGAATTGTTCTCAACATGTCTCCAGGGTTGCTCACTCCTTCCTTTATCTTAAGGTCAGCTGATGAAACCATCCGGATCTTCAAGGAGATCGCTTCTCAAGGAACAGGGCCAGAGGTCACATTTGACACTGAATCTATCAACAACCTGATGGCCTGTAGGGACTTCATCGGGTTCCTCATTGAGGTGAAAAAGATTATTCCAAACTCCCAGAGAAGCTCATAGATGAGCGGGAGACTTGTGAGGCAATCAGCGAACTGCACAAGGATCCTTCTCAGGATCAATTTGGGCCGATGATTAACAAGTTTTTGGAATACCGCGCTCAGTTCCATATCTCATCACCTGAGCAGCATCAAAAGCAGGCTACTCCTTTTCGCCGCAGGATGATGACGACGAGTAGCTGCTCCTCCTTCTTCTTCTTCTTCTTCTCTCTCTTCTCCGACTTTCTTGTTGGAATGTCTGAAGTATGTTGATGCAAATGATGACATCATCCATGTTGCATCATGGGATGATGTCATCCATCAAGTTGTAAAAAGTCAACATGACTTTTAGATATTTTGTAAATATCTTTGTAAATAGTTGTTGGCTCCTTTTTGCCTTCTTTTCTCCTCTTTTTCTATAAATACCCCAACACTTGTTGTGTTGATGGATGGATGAATATCTTTCAGATGAGAAATAGGAGTAAGGAGAAAAGACTTTGAGCTTTTTGTAACAGAACAAATTAGTAATACAATATTTGGACTTTGTGCTGAATACCTGTGTTATATACATTAGATCTTTCTTATGTTAGATCTGTGTATTTATTCTGTTGGATCTGCTTCTATTTTATTGTCATTTATTTATCATCAGTATTGCTTTGTTTATTTATGCAAGTAGGTTTGGCTCTGTTTACTACCAACCCAAAAACATAAATCTTCTGACCTTTCTGCTTTGGAATTCATTTCTTTTCTCCCTTCGGACCTGTTCCTTCTTCCTCCTCTCTATCATTCCTTTCTCTTCGCAAATGGAAATAAACCTCGGGATGAGATCCCAAACCCCAAAGGCGGGAATCGTGAGACTCATAGATTCCTGCTTGGTAGAATAGCAATAAACTAGTTTCACTTTCTTTGACTCAAAGAGGGCTATGCCCGCACACTGCTGTTGGCTCGTTTATCCATAGATCTCGCCTGCTTAAGCGATGATTTTCAGACCAATGATTTAAACATCAGAGTCGAGTGGAGGGATTCACTTAACCCATATTATTGATTAATCACTTTGTAGATTGGTTGACATGAGCTTGTAAATTCGGGGTCGAGATGTTAATTTTGGGACCTTTGAATTATTGAAAATTTAGTGTGTGATTTTCAGGTAATCCTTTTGAGATGCCGGAGTTAGTTGAACAGCTGATTTAATGACCGTAAAATGGTATAACCAAACCGCTATGTGTAAGATCATTGATAACGTAAGGTAGGTCATAGACCTTAAGGGACATGCCAACATATTTAAAATTATATAATGTAACTCCATGGACTTTGGGAGTTATGAGGGCATTTAAATAATAATTTTAAGGCCATGCATGTTTTATAACGTTGGTTTTATACTATATTATAATTCATTCTTTCCAAAGGTTATTCAACCTATGTGATTGAAAGAAATTAAGTGATCTATATTTAGTTAATTTCGTGGAAGAGTTAAATGAGGATTTAATAGAAATCCCACCAATTTTGGAGGAGCGTAGGAGGATGGTGGTAGTTGGATAAGCCACTGGTACTCCAGCAGTTAATACCATTAATTGCACATTAAAATCATGGAAATCCGTAAAGCTTCCTAAGGAAGCAAATCACATGCAACTTCTCCATTTTGTTTTGTTGATGAAATTTGGGGAAAAGCTCCACTTCAGGCATCATGCATGGCAAGCAAGCTATGAGTTCATGTAGCTATTTGCAGAAGAGGAAGTTTGTTTTGTGGGAAATTTATAAGGCCGGAGATGTTTTGATGTGACTGAAAGGAGGGTTGAATTGTTGGCTGGTTTGATTTGGATAGTCTTGAAACCATAAACTCTCTGTCACTGCAACGCTTGCTAGAGATAGATCTTGAGGGATTTTGGAATCAAATTTGCAGGAAAGAAATGTTCCTATCCCCTTTATCTTTTTACTTCATTAGATGTTAGAGCGAATACATATATGCAATTTTATTTGAGCTAAGGAAAAAAGTGGGTATGTGATGGTTGGAAGTTGTTATTTTTATACTTTGTTGTTCATGAAAAGAATTGGTAAAATGGTATGACTATTGAACTTGAGTATTAAATATTTTATCTGTAATACGCCCAAATCATGTTACTTATTAAGACTTGGAATGAATGGTTTTGTTGCATTTTGTCGAAGAGTTTGACCCAGATAATAATGGGTTTTCTATGCAAATGTTATAATATTGTGCAAATTCGATTTTGTGTGCATGGGTCATCCTTTACCTGACCGAGATCGTGATATATAGATCTGGGTATAAGATGATTCTAGATACTTGGTGTTGTTTCTTTCACTTCTGGTCTATGCATTTCATTTGTAAAAATAGAGATGTATTGGGTATACACCTAGGATGAGTTGGTGTTTTTATCTGATACTTAGGTTATTATAGTTCTCTTTTTGCTCCATCAATTTGACTGTTAAAGGACAAGCATTTCATTGAGACTTGGAGTTTTCTAGTTACCCAACTTAGCGATTACCCTTATGGGATCTGCAAGAAAGCATTTCCTTGTCACTCCCTCTCTGTAAGATAAACTTGGGTATTAACCTTTCTAACATGGCTCAGTTTGAGTGATTTTATTTTGAACTGGTAACACTTCATGTTAACCTTGGCTGATATATTGATCCTTGTAGCTCTTAGAGAGGTTATTGGGTAGTATCTTGGATTACTCTTGGTTCCGTTATAAATGAGTAGTGACAGTGACTGAGTTGCAAAATGCATCTTTTGTTGTCACCATTTAGCCTCGTGTAGGATGTAAGCTCAACATTAATGTTCCTTTTCTTAGGATATGGAAAGTGCCATAGGTTGTGGTAATGGAATGTTGATTTTTCGAGTCTTCGGCTCACTCCGTTTATAAGGAATTTAATCAGTTGCTACCTTCTTTAATGGTCAACTAGACCAGTTTGAATTAATACTATTGAACAACAAATGAAATTAGGGTTTAGGATTCAAAGGAATAAGTCTAACTTATCTTATATCGGGTATGGAATACCATTTCTTCTTCTTTTAGGAAGCTATCCAGTATATATATATATATATATATATAACCAGCTATAAACTTTAGAAAAGCTTGGTTGGGACTTGGGTCTTGAAGGATAATGATTGGAAAAATGTTGAATGTTTCATGTTTATAAAAAGGGCTGAAAATCCTTATGTGAAACCAAAGGGTCTTGGTTGGTTGACACCCTGGATATGTTTGTTAAGAAATGGCTGCTCCATTATAAGGTGAATAATGGAACTGAAACTTAGTTTGATTCCATTTCTTTAGATCAATTTTACCGAAGATCCTTTTATTTGTATTATGTGGTTCTTATGTGGTTAAATGAATTACTGACTGGATGATAAAATCAAGTGTACCAATACCCCATTATAGAGGAATAGTACATACTAGTCATTGTGTCAACCTTGGGAAGTTTAGACTTCTATATATAAGTATAATTAAGATTTGGGGCTGTGTTTTCAAACTCTTATTATAATGGAAAATAGTAAGATATAACTCAAGGGAATGTGTTGTTTAAGAGAATACACAAATCCATGCAAATGAGAAATGATGTCTATAATTAATTTTTGTAAGTTATTAGGAGATATAACTTGAGATATATAATTCTCTTTCCTTATTAGAATATTAACGATTATCACAGGGTATGTTGTTCATGAAGTTATGACGCATAAACTTCATAGAATTTAAGTGATAAGAATACAATGTCTAAGCCTGATTCGTTTGATGGGTAATTTAGTACAGCTGAAACCGGTTGGGTTCAGGTACATAGAATGGATAACCTTGTGTGCCCAAGGTTATTATTTGTTGAATTATTCGAGCAACCACAATAGTTACAGACCACTTCTAGCTGTGAAGAGGATGATATAAATTCATACCGTGTATGATAGTATTTAATACTTCTATTTAATCTCTGTGGACTACAACTGTATTTACTATAATATGTAGTGTTGCTTAGATGATGCTCATTATTGGATTTGAAGATGTGTATCCGGTTTTTCTTAAACTTAATTATGTGAAGTATTATTAAGATACTATAATTGAGGAATACTAAAAAGGTAAAAGAAGTTGTACCATTAAGTGCAAACCAAGTTAATGGAGTATGAATTTTGTTGCATTAATTCATTAAATTGTAAGAATGAGATTATTATTGCTGTATATATTCATTCTAACATTTAATGACATAAATTGATAAATGGGATAAAGGACTTTTCTTGCTCAGTTCAGTTGAACTGACCTTGCCTAACCACCGTATTTAAAATGAGAGAGATAATAGGCGTAAAGTAAAGAAACACATTGGTTATCTAATTGAACCATATGCTTACTTTTAAAGGATAAAGATGTGTTCAAATTGTGAATTGATATATATTCTTGTTTATGTTAAGGAAGTTATTTTTGTCATCAAAGTAAGGGTTTTCTTGTGAAAATCTACTGAGTACTTTTATGATATATTGTAACATGGTAAAGATTCCATGCAATGATTAATAAATACTTTCTTTATGTCGGTGAAAGACTGTTGATGCCTCTCTGCAATCTCTGTAATAAATTCTACTATGTTGTAGTAGTGTCGGTATAAGAATGGCTTTATACTTATGATATTTTATGAAAATTGGATCATTGGACGATTGTAATGGAGGGCTGTTGTAACTCTCTCTGTTTTAGAAATATAACAACTATCTTATGGACTAGGTGAACCTAGTAAGTTCAATGGATGAATTGTGAAGTTATAAATCGTAATATAATGGATAGGTTAATGGAATACACTATGGAGTAGTGTTGATGAATTCTTAATCTAAACTGATTAACTTATGGGAAATTAATATTATTGTTAGCAAGAGGTTGTGATTCCTCACAAGACCGGTTAAAGGTTAAATGCTTGGTAGATGAGAAATCATCTAGGTATGAATCTTGATGTATATGCTTATGTATACATACTTAAGGAATATTCTTCTAGTAAAGTTTGAGTAACTATACTAGAGATAAATTAATATGATGAACCTTCTAGATGATAAGATAAAGTTCAACATATAAGGGTTATGTCTTTAAAACTTGTTGATGTTCCTTTTGGGCAGCACTTAAACCTTTAAGGAAATTAAGTTGAAATACTTTGTAAAACTAACCCAACTCCCGTAACATGACGAGGAGTTCAACATAATACTTCAAGGTGAAATAATAAATAAGAATAGAACATAGATGTTCTTTGATACTTAAAGTGAACTGTCTTTCCATAAAATGGGAAATAAAATATAAGATCTATCAGATTACCATCATTTGAAATATGATGTGATGAATGTTTATGATGGAGTTACTCCAACTAACAAGATGTAATGAAGATAATTCATTAATAATCAGGTTGAACATAAATGCTAAAAGGACCCATAGGATATGGGATATAGTTGGCATAGAATTGTATGGGAGATGATTAAATCCCAGAATACTAAACCTCTATGAAACCATGGGTATGATGCCCAATGAAAGTGATGAGATTGTATAGAACATGCAGATGTGCTCAACATGAGTACTTTCCATCATATTCACTATGGAAGTTTGGTGTCTACGCTCCTAAAATTTTTGAGTTGAAATCAACCATGATTAAGATATGACGGTGTAGTCATATAAAGGATAACAATGATCTGATAGCTGGAATTAATAGAATATATCTTTAGATGCCAAGGAAATTGGTATAAGGATCCAAGAAAATGAATATATTGTCCAGTGATAGTAACTATGCAAATAAACCTAGTCGGGTTTAGGCATTGTTGTAGAAGTCCTCAAGAGAATTGGGATTACTACTGAAACAAGAAACTTAAAATGGATAAGACTCATTTATGGATAAATTAGACCTGGCGAATATATAAATGCTAAGTAAAACTGAATAACATGATTCTAATAAATAGTATAAGTGTTATTGAAAGGAGGATAACGGGAATGACTTCGTATGTCCCTAATGATGAGTGATTATGTGGCTTGCATGATTTCTTATAGGAGTAAGAATAACATTAATGGTTATTACTCCTTGATAATGTTTGGCATTATTTTATTCGGTTGAATTTGAATCTTTAGTAACAACAAGATTGGGAATTTAGATCTAAAGAGTGATCTATCTTATATCTGGAACAGATAGGTAGAAATGAGTATTATTGGAACTACATTTAACCTATCATGATATTATGGGATAGGACTCTAGTTACGCTTCACTAAGTAATGAAGACATGGGAACTAGAAAAATTGTCTTGTTTAATTTATTAAGGTACCATGTCTCATTTTTGGACTCTTGACAGGAAACTCACTACTGCCATTACGTGATCGTATCCATTTAATGACATTGGTTGTTATTTGAATACTGCCACATAACAACTATATTGAGTTTCCTTATCAAGATCTTAAAATGTGGTTTGGTATTGCTTAAGTACAAGCTTGTTAAAGTTACAAGGGTAGATGAAACCCCATGGGTTGGTACCCCGATGCCAACATATGATGGCTATGGGAAGGGAAGCAGTCTAGTAATGATGTGAATCATTACAAAGACATTTTCTTTCCCATAGGCATCATAGGATGACATTGAGGTACAACTACATGTAGGTTAATCTAGACTTGTACCTTGTATAAGACTTGTAGTTGTTTACAACATCAATGACTGCAAATCCATATAACTGAACAAGTGAATAAGGTGAGATGACAAGATTCCAATGGTGAGTGTGCCGTCATGGAATCGAGCATGGCATACATGACTCAAAAACCTTGCACAAGGTAGTGTAACTGCTGATTACATTGTCAAGATTTCACCATTATCTAAGCTGTGAGATGCCATGGATTTCATAGGTGGAACCTAGGTACACACTTAGGGGTTATCACTTATATATCATATCCTGTTAAAGGAGAACCAAAGGGATACATTTTATGTATGGCTTGTAAAGAGCATTGAGGGAGAATGAGTAAATTTTAGTATTCTCTCATACAACTTACACATGGTTCATGATAGTTATCGGAAATGGATTGCATTAAGACTTATGTTGGATTTAAATATATGGGTATTTAAATCAGCTACATGAGGTAAGATAAAAAAATCTCTAAGATTGAAGTGACAAAAGTGGATGTTACATCTTTTGAAATGGGGCATGCACCTTCCTTCAACTTGATCTTCATCTCCCCCAAGGAATGGTGGACACCTTTGAGTTCATGGTACCCATGAGGGAAAAAATATTGGAACTTGTGCATCGATCAATGATCTTTGAAACTTATTTTTTGACCAATAGTCACCGATGATAGCTTCCTTAGGTTCTTCCTCTCGTCCCAATGTTAACCTTCTTTGTTTTCAGGGGCTCATGGTAGGCGCGTTATCACTCATCAAACTATTTAAGAGTTCATGTGTACCCTTTGAATGGTTAACATCCAAAGTCTCCATCTCTTCTCTTATCTATTACATAAACCATTTTTCCTTTTTCTTTTTCCATGCATGCTTTCAAGATGTACTTCCTTTGATTCTTCCTTATCAAGGAGCATCTCCAAATAAGGATCACCTAGAAATTCTAGTATCCTATCCCTGCCATAGCACTATCTCCCATCATAAGGCTCTTGATCACTTACAAGACCTTATCCAAATATGGTTTGGTAGTACTATACTCAAAGCTTGAATGATATTTGCCACCATCTCTTGCCAATTACCCTTATGACGATGCATCTCCAAATGAACATACCAAGTGTGTACACAACCTTGTAAGGTGGAATACAAATTTTGCACCCATAATTAAGGTGGAAATGATTTTGTGCTTCCCATCTAGGCCTCCTCACATGCTTGGATATGAAATGAAGCGGTATCTTTGCCATGGTAGTCTTGTATGACCATGGGCATGTTGCTCCTAGAAAACCTTACAAAAAATGTGATCCTCACCTTGCACCACTCCAGAGGTTCTCCTAATGTGTAGCCCACTAGCACACTGTAGTCCCGAGTAGGTTATAACTAAGCATTCCTCTTCTCTCGTCCTCATTTTTCCATTGAGCTTCCATTTCCCGTAAGAAAATTTCAGGGTATGCCCCTCCAGAGTAACTTGGAAAATTCTTTCCTCCTAGGTGCTTAATCGAGTGCAAAATTGACAACCTTGCTACAAATCATCTTAAATATCACCCAATTAACTCATAAGTCCCATGCGCCCAATTGTCACATGCCACACTAGTGGTATCACTCAAGGATTGAGCATCCTCAAACTAGATAACTCCCTCCATGGGGTGAATTATCTCAGGATCTCTGATGGAGTGCACATAGATTCTATCAAGGACTTCTTCTCCTAAGGGATCAGTATAGGGCACTAACTTCCCATATGTCAAAGGGATGATCACCCTTTCTTCCTTGTTCTCAAAGCTGATATACCCTTTGTTAAACCGCATGTCAACATTGTTCTTGTAACACCATGGGCACCCAAGCAACACTGGAAAGTTGTCTTCCTTAGTGAGTGCCAAGACTTCAAAGTCTCTAGTGAACTTGGCCCTTGAATGGTGATAACTGCATCCTTCAGAATCCAATGGGCATTGCCTTAGTCTTGTTTTCCATATACAACACATTCAAGATGGTTGCAACGTGGGTCATCCCATTTGATGCCAGAATCTAAGGTAAGAACATTTACCTCTGCTCTTGTGTTAATGAGAATATTTCTTAGAAGCCACCCATCAACAACCACATTCAAAGTAATATCCTTGTCATATTCAAGGCTATGAGGAGGAATTTTTGCATGTGTTGGGTTTTAAAATGGTACTTTGAAAAAACCAAAGTCAAGGGACATCAAGTCCCTCCTCTTTATGGGAGAGGTTCCCTTATTGAAAGCAAGCAACAAATCTTATATACAAATGTACAACTTTCATCTTAAGGTTGGACCTTTGACATCTTGAAATGATTTTATACCAAAATAGATTATCAATACAAACAAATGGAAGAACTAAAGAAAGGAAAGAGCATAATATAACAATACTTTCAGGAAATATAGATAGTAGAGTATAACCCTATACGTATTGAGCAAGAGTGATACAAACTAAATCATTCACATTCACAACATAAGATATCATTCCATAGACAAAAATTTCAAGAAATCATATCAATAAGAACACAAATTTTCTTATCATAAAAGATCAATGGACCATGAATTTTAGGTAAGCAAGAAGGGACAATGGAGGAAGATAGAGAAAAGGGAAAAATCCTTTTGTATTGATTTACTTTCGATTATAAGTACACTTCAAAAGTATCGAGTCCAACATTTGTAATGAACCAAGCTCGACATTTCTAGATGGAGTGAAGAGAGGAGAAGAAAAGAAGGAAATAAATCTGATTTGGAAGCTTAACCACCAACCATCAATGCCCCCGCAAATCCAACTACAATTTGTCAAATTTGGCTCTACGTGTCTTTTGCATGTCTTTGAAGAAGGAAGGATAGAAGATCGATCAAATTTGATCTAGTGTAAGAAGTCGATCACATATTAATGGCATGGAAGATGATTTCCATATTTTCACCCAAATCAAGATATCCATTAGTTCTCCATGTCTATTTGGCGTGTTGTTGAAGGAAGTATGGAAGATCGGATTAGATTTGTGTATTTGAAGCAATCGGATCCGTATTAATGGCTTGAAAGACATTTTCCAGATTTCCAACCATCAAATCCTACTAGAAAAAATATTTTATGCTTCTATGGCATAGAGGAGACCAAGATCTTTCCAATAGTATAAAATTTGTCAAATTTTGAGCACTTTGGAGTGAAATTTATGCTCATTTGAATATTTGAATTGAATCCATACAAAAATGGTGAAAATACAATTTTCACAAAATGGATCTGCGGGCCCGAAATTGAAATTGCACCTTTAGCACAAAATATGCAAAGTGTAAAAGTCTCCCTCAAACCCTACAGGCCTGTAACTTCACTTTTGATATAGGTCTGACACGTGGCTTTACTTGAGTGGTAATGGAGTCGCGGGTCACTTTATAACTTTTAACTCTCTTTTTGGAAATAAAACCAAAATTCCCAAAATGCTCCGATGGCCCACCTTCCCATTTTGAATTTTGATGTGGGCTCAACATTTGACTTTATCCCTTGGCATGAGCAGGGCCGCGGTTCACTTTATCACTTTACACCTTTTATGGAAACAAAGCCAAAATTCCTAAAGTGTCCCAACAACCCACCTCTCCACTTTAATTTTCGATGCATGCTCGATATTTGACTTTTACCCAATGCACCGATGGGGTTACGCTTTACTCTTACACTTTATTTCTTTTAAAAATAAATCCAAAAACTCTAAAGTGCTCTGGTGATCCGCTTCCCGCTTTGACCTAAAACATGGCCACATGTCCCTTTACGGGCCTATTCTGTTTTTTTTTTTGTGTTTTGACTAAGTCCCTCTATTTGGTAAAGGCTTTATGTCTAACCTAGGACATGTGGAGGCTTCCCACTCATTTGGAGACTCTATTTGGACCTAACCTTTGGAGGTGCACCGATTGGACACATGGAGAGTTGGCACATGTTTGGGACCTGCTTTTGGATTCACCCCTGAAAGGAGCACCAAAGGGACATGTGGGGATTTCCATTGGTTCTCCTTTCCTTAGCTGATTCAATGGCCTATTCTATCCCTCTTTTAGACCTGGGACACGTGGAGGGTTGGCGCTTGTTTAAGTCTCCACCTTTTGTCACACGTTTGAAGGTGTGTCAATGAGACACATGGAGGCTTTTGCCCATTCTTTTATACTTGCCCAATTTGGGCTGCAGCTCTTTCTTCACTTTTTATCTTGGTACCTTTTGCTTATTTAGGAGTGACTATGTTGGGTTCTAGACATGTGGAAGCTTCATGCTTGTTTGGGGACTCGCTTTGTATTTCACCTCTAAAGTTACATTGTCTTTGACACGTGGTTCTTTTTTGCTTTGGCCTTAGAATTTTCAACGGTCGATTTAACTTTTTGAGGCTCTGACCACGTGGAGGGCTGGCACTCATTTGGGGTCTGTCCCTTGGGTCTCACTTTTGAATTTGCACCGATGAGGCACGTGGAGGCTTCTACCGACCCTCTTATACTTATTCGATTAAATGGCTAGCTCTGTCCCTTTTCCAAACCTTGGACACATGGAGGGATGACACAAGTTTGGGGTCTCTCTTGGAGCCGCACCTTTTAATTTGCACCGATGAGGCATGTGGCATCTATCATGGGTCCATTGCTTTTCCCCAGTCGACTCGGATGTGAAGTCCAAAAATTTGACCCCTTTCTTCAATCTTCCCATGAGCATTCTGATCTCCTTTGACACCATTGACCTCCTTTGTCGAACCTTGCCCCTTCATTTTTAGATTTGGAATGTGGGATTATATGAATGAACCACTCCTTCTAATTTTCTTCATGGGGTCGTGTTTGAGTAATTTTTCTCGGGGAAAATTAGGGTAATAGAGCACCACTCAAAAATTTTGAAACTTGAATTTAAAAATGAGGGGAATTTTGAGGGTGACAACAAACCGGCTCTTTTTAGGGATGACTTGGCTTGGACAGAGGAATGAGGCAAGATCAAGAACTCAATAAAAACTCGGGAAAGTAGACTAGTTCCTTATCCATTGGGAAAATAGAGTCGAAGGAAAAATAATACGAAGACAACACACACGAAGGGAAACAAACCGTAAAGGAAAAGCCAAAAAAAAACACCACACACAACATATACAAAAGGACTACCTAATCACCTAAGACTTGAACAACTTCAAATATTGCCCACTATAAGGAAGTGGGAGAGAGGATCTGTCCATATAATCTAAGTAGAAATAATTTTCTCCAGTAAAGTGTCTCGATTTTGAAAGGACCAAGCATCATCTATGATCCAAAATTTAAAGGAAGTGAGTGGGAATGAAACATGCAAACATCATAGAGCTCAGAATGGCTCTAGATCATTACAGTCATTACAGATAAAGATACTTTAATAGAACTTAAAGAACTGAAATAAAAAAAAGGAAAATGCATAGGAATTCATATTCATCTTATAAACATACATGAAAAGGAACTATGAAGAATCATGTATGAATCCAACCAAGAAGGATCATATTCAATTAACTTGGTAACCTCATTACATTCATTAGACTTACTACAAAACACCACATTATGGCAGACCAAAGTCATGCATCATAACTAGATCCATATCATTTAGCTCTCAAGAAATTTTATAACCCCAAGCCCTTGATACATCCTTCTCCTATATTTCATCTACCCAACCCAATATGACTCCTTTGGCATTTTCTACAGAGCTCCACTCTCTCTCTCTCTCTCTCTCTCTCTTTTTTTTTTTCTTCTGGGGGCTTCTTGTATATATAGGCATCCCAAAGTGCCAACTCATCCTTCTATGGCCTCAGATCCATCGCCAAGTGTCTGAATGTGGTCCTCCATGGGAGCATGCTCCTCCAGCCCGAGCTCTCCACTTTTTTCCATGATGGTCTTCTAGAAACTTCCATCATAGGGCATATTCCTTCCTAGGCCAACCTATCACCAGGCTGGCACCTTATCCACTCCATGCGCACAAGTCAATCACACTTTTCTCATGTCCTACCCGATATACGCCAAATATGGCTAAGTCCCAAGACCTTGTCTTCCGCATGTAACATGGCCCTTCTAAAACCCTCCTAGAACCCTTGCCTTGCATGCCTTCTTCTTGCACCCCATTTCTTCAACCTAGGCCTTGCATGCCCATGCACCTTTGTGTACTTAGTCAATATTTTAGGGGCCCAACATCACCCCACACTACACCTATTCTCCACCCACGGGAACACTTCTCCAATGAATAAAGAATCACAATAGACTTAACGTCTTGGGAAAAGAATAAGGGGATGAAGAATTTGGGAAAGAAGAAAGAATGGGGAAGTGATGGCATTATTACAACAAGCTAGGAAAATATTTTTGCAAGTCAGCCTCCAACTTGTTCCAGGCATCGACTTCATTTTTGCACTCTCTGGCAGAGGTCACCGACTAGGGCGCTTACCTCCCCAAAACTCAGTCCATCTCCTTGAGCATTCATAGTGTCAACAATTTTTTCCAACTCCTTGCCCATGTCCTCAAGCACGTCCATCCTTCTAGTAATCTATGGGTATAGCTCCTTTAGCCGGTTCTTGATTGTACCCCTTAGGGCCTCAATAGCTTCTAACTTCTTTTCAACCTCGGCCAGGATTCTATCCCACTCTACTATTCCCTTTGTTCTTTTCTTGGAACTCTTTAAGCTCTGCTTCATAGTTGGTGACCAGAATACTCACCACTTTATCTCTATCTGCACAGTTGTCATATGCGGCCTCAACGGTATGGGCAAAAATCTTTACATCAGCAAGGACTTTGTTGTATTCAGCCATGATTGCTACTACCTTTAATTTATCCTCCTTCTCTCAGGTGCACGTGCTACTACTTCTTCCATGGATTCTAAGGCTAGAGGTTGCCTCTCCATGGTGAGGATGCATGTTAAGTCTTCAAGGCACTCAAGGGAAGATCCATACTTTTGCATGGTGTGTTAGTCCAGATGCTTCAAAACAATGGCATCTGTGATGGATTCTACCTTCTTATGTACTTCACACACCCTTTCCTTTTCTTCCCTAAGTTCACGCTTTAGCTTGAGCACTAATTAACTCCTCCTTGCTTTAAATCCTTGGCCTTCTCTTCTAGCTCTTCCTCCTTTTCTAGTTTTTCTTTTTTTCTAGTTCTTCTTCTAGAAATCTTATCCTATCATTTCCATCCAAAGAGCCTAGCTTCAACCTCAACTGAGACCTTGTTGAGCACATTGCATAACTTCTCATCTGAAAGCTATTGAGCATTTACCAAGGGGTTGTCTCCTTTTGACTCAGGCATTTTCATTAGTGCCCCTAGCTTACCTCAAACTCTAGCTCATCGATGTGGGACTCAATTTCCCAAGAGAGCATCTTCCTCATCCGAGGGTATGCACCTTCTTCATCAAATGACTTCATTTCCATGAGTTGATCTATTGGGATGGTGCTTTGGAAGCACACACAAACACCTTGCTGGGATCATTAATGTAGCTCATTCCTTGCCTCTGGATCTCCATGCACTTTCCCCTGCGCATGCCCTTAGGAATAGTTACCGATAGACTAGGGCCTCCCACTATCTTCCATGATCTTTCCCTACACTTTCTTCCTTATCCTCTTCTTCCATCACTATATCAGCGTTGCACTCCAATTCTTGTTCTACCAAGGCTTCATGATTTTTGTTGCTTCTTTTTCTCCCCTCATTTATTTGCTCCTTCATGAGGCTTGGAGTTTTCTGATCCTACGTGCACCAACCTCTTCACTTCTTCCCATGTCCTGGGCACCTTCCTCCTCCTAGCTACCCTTGCCACACAAAAAAGGAACTCATGTTCTTCTTCTCCGCCCTCTTCTTCTTCTCAAATCATGCACTGAAAAAAAAGTGGTTCTTGGTCCCCTTCAGATCATCTTCTTCATCATCATCCCTCTCACCTATGTATTTCTCCAAGCTCTCTGTCTCCTCCGAGTCAGCTTCCTCCATCACCTTCTGTTTCTTCCTAACTGGGGATTCCAGTATAGGAGATTCTTTTCTTTCTTCCTCCTCCGTGATTTCTCCTCTGTGATAAGATTTTCCTATTCTGGCCTCCTCTTTTGACTAGGACCTCTTCCTACATGTGTAAGTACTTGTTCTAGCACTTGTTCCTGGGGTGCCTATTGCTTGTGTATCTTGGGCACTTGGTGCCTTTTTCTTTATTTTTCCTTCTGTCTGGGCATGGGCTTCTTCCTACCTATTAGGTCCTCAGGTATAGCTATCTCATTTTCAAGATAAGTGCCCTTCTCAAACTTGGGCCTTATCCAAAGGTATACACGTGCCATGACCTCCTCAATAGTCAGAGTCAGGGGTTTTACCATTTGGACTTCATGCGACACATACTTTTCCACGTACGCACTTTTGTTGGGGTAGACCAACATCCTTCCATGCATCTCCCTATGGTCCCGGTCCAAACTTCCAAGGTCAAGCTTTAACTTTTTGGACTCCTTGAATCTGTTAACTCCCACCTGGAAGTATTGAGCTGTGAAGGTGAATGGGAGCTTGCACCATGGGCTCATGTTTTCATCAGTCAACTTGAACCTACCAATACAAAAGTGTTGGTATACAAAAAACTCAACTTCTCTACTATAAAGCACTGGGCAGTTGTTCTGGTATTCTCCATTCTACCCCAAACGCATGCATTCCTTAAGCACATATACCACTTTTCAAGATGCACCTTGTGAATGGGCATCATGCTATCACAAGTGTATTTCTCAAATATTTTTATAGTAGGAGGGGGGTTCCTCTCTGGGTACTCCCAAATGAACTTGTCTCACACATCTCTGTACTCCATCTCTCGAGAACACAATGGTTAAGAGGACATTACCAAAGAGAATCTTGTCTCCTTCCTATGCGCTAGTGATAATTTCATCTACAATGTATGTGATAGATTGTAGATGGTGCCCTCTGATATTCTTCTACAAACATTCAACCAGACTTGTTTACCTACATCCATCTTTCTTACATTGAGTTTTGTTACTAGGTGCATGCGGCCATTCTCATCACTGGGTCTTGGATATCCCCGATATCAAAATACCTTGACCCCTTCTTGTACGCATACATGGCCACTATTTCCTTAATTGCTTCCTTGTCACACAGGTCATCCTCTAAGCTTTCTCCCTCATAGATAAGGCCTGTGAATCTTGAAATTAGCTGAGGGGTTATGCATCTTGCACCCCACGAAGTGAAAGTGGTCTTCATGTACATGTGTGACATTAGCCACTGATAGAGGCACTCTAGCTTTCCAAGTAGGGAAACTCATAGAGTTGTAATAATCCCACCTTCTCTAACTTCACCTTGACTTCATCGCTATAAATTGGTAACCCCTCAGGTGTTCTCTAGTTAGTCGCACTAACTCCAACTCCATTTCCTTTTCAATCACATTCATGTGATGATTGTAGTCACTTACTATCATTTTTCTCAAGTGGGATTCCCATTCCATCCCGAGAAAACCCCATCTGGGTACTACATTTTCTACATACCATTCCTCATTGGTACTTGTGGTAGTTTCTTGTTGTTTTCCCTTTCCCTTTCCCTTTTTAGGTGTTACTACTGGTTTCTTGGGTGCCATTGTGTAGGTTTTCTCTTCAACTTCTCTTCCTAGCTCTTCTCTTCTATCTTTTCCAAGTTCAAATCTCTAACTTGTGAAGAATACTCTTTTTTTTAACCCATGCCCTAGCTTGCCAAACCCTAACTGGAATATCTTTTCACAAGACGGTGCTTCTCCACAACTCTTCCCATGCCCGTGAATTACTTCCCCCCGGTTTGCAGATCCAAACTAGTCACTCACATTAAAATTTCCAATTTTTCTTCACACGATCAACTCTGGAAACCCTAGTTCACAAAATCTCTTCCTTCTTTCATATTCACAAAGTAAATAATGAAGTGCCCAACCTTCTATTTATAGTTTTTCCCACTTTTTAACATTAAATGCTATCTTACCTACCACCATACTTTAACACTTAATGCAGATTTTTCAAACAAAGTCTGACTTTAGCACTTTAACTCACGCACCCAACCTTACATGGAAAATTCTCCAACCTTCTGGCACACAACCAATCCATCTTGACAGAGACTCTCACACGTAACAAACCAAACAACACCAAGGCACTTCTTCTCATGATTTTTTCTCTCTCACCTACCTCATGTTGTTTTGCTTCTTCCTCTCTTGTACGTGGATCCCCAATGTAGCCTTACCTTGACACCAACCATCCTTTTTCACCTTTCCTTGCATGTACTTCCTTCACAGGGCCATTCAACCGGGCTTTCCAATGCAATCCTTCCTAGCACTTCACACTTCAATTTCTTCCACCTTACTCTACCCCACACTAAAATGATGTGCATGGTCCTCTGCACAGTTACAACCTTCAAAAAGTAATGAGATTACCGATGCCCAAGGTGCAACACAAAACAACAACGAGAAAGGGAAACACAAGAAAAGAAAATGCATTAAAGGAAAAATCCTAAACTAACTAGGCAATATACTACCTTATTTACAAACACCAAGAAGACTTATTTATAGTAGGGCTTCAACCTACTCCCATTGAAGTGTCCTGGAAATCTCATCCCAACACTTGAATCGGCACGCACCCAAATCAAGGATGTACGAGATGATGTAGGGACCCAACCAATGGACTTTTAACTTCCCAGATGGCACAAAAACTTAGAATCATATAAGTAAGACCATCTTCCCAACCTCAAACTTCTTGTTCTTAATGTGATGATCATGCCATGCCTTTTGTTTTTTTTTTTTTCCATCTTTTCTGCTCCACCTGGCGAGTGATCATCTTTCATCCAATTGCATTAACTTGTCAATTCTTTCTTCCAAAGCACTTGTTCATCATCCAATCCTCCTACGCATGCTATATACAGAGAAGGTAACATGAATTCAACTAGGTAGGATAGCCTCCATGCCAAACACCAATTGAAATGGTGTGGCCTTATTCAACCTCTTGTAGGTTGTCCTATATGCCCAAAGAATGGATGATACTTTTTCATCCCAATCCTGTCTACCAACATCACAAATTTTAGTCAATGTGTGGCTAAGTATTTTGTTAAATGCCTCAATAGTTCCATTTTCCTGAGGGTGATAGGGAGTAGTTTTGTGATGGGCCACCATGAATTCTGATAACAGAATCCTAACCATCTCATTGAGGAAGTGCATACCTCTATCACTTGTCAAACTCAATGGGCATCCATACCTATTGATTATGTTTTCCCATAAAAATATAGCAGTGGTAGCCATTGCTATACAATCCTTTGTAGGTGCTGCCTCTGCCCACCTTGTCAAATAATCAGTGCAAGTGAGGATATACCATGAACCAATCCTTCACGCCACTGGAGATTGGTCCGAAAAATTTGATAGCCCACTTCTCAAATGGTTCCACATGCTAGCTATTGGTCAAGGGCATTTCATCCCTTTTTCCAGGTTTTCCAAGGCACTGGAAATGGTCACAGGCCTTGCAAAACTCAATGCAATCTTGATAAATGGTCTCCCACCAAAGCCCTATGAGTAGAATCTTCCACGCGGTTGCATTTCCCATAGTGTCCTCCTACAATCCCACCATGCACCTCTTCCATAATTGCAATGCACTCATGTTCTAGCACGCATCGGCACATGAAAACCTCATCATGACCCATTTTGTATAGGTCTCCACTAATTAACATGTAGGGCACGGCGTGTATGGCCAACTTCTTCTTCTCCAAGGCCTTCATTCCATCTGGCACCACACCTATTTTAAGAAATACTACAATGTCCTCCAAATCTAAGGGCACACACACAACCTAAATAGTTGTGCATCTGGCATAGTCTCTTCAATACTCTATGCGTCCTCCCCTGAATCAATCCTAGACAAATGATCAGTCCGAATTACTTTTTCCTAGTTTGACAACCACCGTGAACTCAAATTCTTGAACAATAGTACCCACCGACATATGCACCCTTGTAGAATGGGCTTGTTCACCAAGTATTTCAATGCCATATGGTCAGTGTAAAATATAAAAGGGGTTGCCAACAAATATTATCTAAATTTATGAAGCACGTAGATCATTGACAATGCCTCACACTCAGTCATAGTGTAATTCTACTCTCACTGGTGTCAATTTCCTACTTGCAAAGCACAAAGGATGATCAACAATCCCTTCACCAGGCATGCAAGTACTACTCCAATGGTGGTCCCTGAGGCATCCACATGAACATGGAAAGGCTTATCCCAAGAAGGGAAACGTAGGATGGGCGCGGTGACAAGCCTATCCTTCAAAGTGTCAAATGCCTTCTTCATGTCTCTCCCCAATGAAAGGCACTTTTATGTCTAAGTAACTCTTCTAAAGGCATGGTGATCTTGGCATATCCCTTGATGAACTTCCTATAGTACCCCATGCCCAAGAAATCCATGCACTATGCTTTTTGACTAGTAGGCTCCCTCAATCCCACAATTACTACAACTTTTGTGGGATCTACTAGTAGGCCCTCCTTACATATGATGTGCCCCAATAATGTTCCAAATGGGGTAGCAAAGACACATTTCTTAATGTTAAGGGATATCCTCAACTACCGACACCTTTCAAACATCAGCCTTAAGTTGTCACAATGGTCCTTCACTAACCCATATATATCCAATCATCCAGGTAGACTTGAAGGAATTTATGGATGAAGTCCTGAAAGCTTGTACCACAATGCACGAGAACACAACAGTGCATTCTTCAACCCAAAAGGCATGACTGATATAGGAAAAAATTCCCCACTCAATGGTGAAAAATTCATCTTCCTTTGGTCCTCCTTTTGATCCTTACTGGTGATAGCCCGAGAATCCATCTGTGAAAGAATAGACCTCGCGCCCTGCCACTCCCTCTAAGATTTCTTCAATAAATGGGGTTGGGAAAGGATCAATGATACATACTACATTCAGGTCCCTATAATCAACACAGATCCTTATCCTTCCATCCTTCTTGATGCTAATTACCATTGGACTTATCCATTCTGACTCTTCAACAACTTCAATAATGCCCGATGCTATCATCTTATCTATTTCCTCCTTAACCTTCACTTCACCAGGTTAGGATTCATTCGGTATGGTCTCTTCCTGACTGGGCACACACCTTCCTTCAACTTTATTCTCATTTCCCCAAGGAATGGTGGATGCCTTTAAGCTCATGATACCCACATGGGAATAAATCCTCAAACTCACGTAAAAGATCAATGATCTTAGAGACTTCCTTCTCCAACCAATAGTCTCCGATGATAGCCTCTTTAGGCTCTTCTTCTGAGCCGATGTTAACCTTCTTTTTCTTTAAAGGTTCATGATAGGCATGCACCCATTCATCAACACTATCTACCACCTCACACATCCCTACAAAAATGGTCAACATCCAAGTTTTCTACTTCTTCCCATCAATAACATACACCATCTTCCCTTTTTCTTTTTCCAAACACACACTGCTCAAACTCAGTATATCTCTTATGTTTCTTCTTCTCAAAGTGCACCTCCAGGGCCAGTTCACCTAAAGAACTCCAATAGCCTATCTTCTGCCATGGCACTATCCCCAATGGTAAGGCACTTGACAACCTACAATGCCTTATCCACCAAGGGTTTTGTACTCTGATACTCAATGTTTGAATGAGATCAGCCACTAACTCTTTCCAATTCCCTATCTGGCGGCGTGTCTCAAAATGAATGTACCATGCATGCACACACAACCTTGTAGGGTGGAATACAACTTGTGAACCCATAATGAAGGTGGCAATGCTTCTACACTTCCCATCCAGGTTGTCTCACATGCTTGGATATGGAAGGAAGTGGTCTCTTTACCATGGTAATATTTTATAGCCATGGGCACGTTGCTCTAAAAACCTTACAGAGAAGGAAATTCTCACCTCACACCATTCCAAGAGATTATCCCGATGTGTTTCCCACCAACGCACAATAGTTCCGAGTAGGACGTAACTTAACATCCCCCTTCATTCATTTTCCTCCTTCCACTGAGCTTCCATCTCCTACAAAAAGACCTCAGGAAGGCTCCTCCTGAGTACTTAGGTAGCTCCTTTCCTCCTAGGTGCGACCATATACGCACCTTTTTCACCTTTGTTACCGATCCTCTCAAATGTCATCCGATTAACTCATAGGTTCCATGCCCAATTATCACACACTATACTGGTGGTGTCACTTAGGGACTGAGCATCCTCAAACTAGATAACTCCTCTGTGGGATGAATTATCTCTGGATCCCTGATTGAGCACACATATATTCTATCCAGACCTCTTCTCCCAAAGGTTCAATATAGGGTGTTGATTTCCCATCAGCCAGGGGTATGATGACCCATTCCTCCTCATTTTCAAAGCTTATGTATCCCTTGTTGAACCAAAGATCCACATTGTTCTTATAACACCATGGGCACCAAGTAGTGCTTGGGAAATTGTCTACCTCAAATGAGCACCAAGACTTCAAGTCCCCAATAAACTTAGCTCCTTGAATGGTGATGGCTGCATCCTTTAAGACACCGATGGGCATTGCCTTCATTTTTTTTCCATATACAACACATTTGAAGATGGTTGTAATGTAGTCTTCCCATCTGATGCCATGCATCCAAGGTGAGAACATTGACCTCTCGCGCCTGTGTCAATGAGGATATTACTAAGGAGCCATCCATCCATGACCACATTTAACGTGATCTCCCTATCATAGTCAAGGCTGTGAGGGGGAAGGTTTACATGCAAGACCTACCTCTCACACTCTTCTCTCAACATGTGGTACCTTCTCTCTCAACCATGCTCCTAGCAAGGGAATAATATTCTCTTGCCTTAGCATTTTACATACTTCCTTGACCTCATCCAGTCATCCTTTGGCACCTCGACCTTCCTTCTTTTCTCCTCCCTCCTGACTACTCCTTTAGACATTGATTTCTCCTTGTAAACTCCAATGACATCCATGGTTTCTTGATATACCTCCTTTTGATGCACAGGGTCTGGGTACTTCCCATGTACCACTTCTTCCCTTGAAACCAGGTTCTTCTACCTTGGTATTTCCTTTGTGCGCGCCTCTCTCTCTCTTGTTGTTACCATAACAGTTCCAAGCCTACATCACATGTCACCCATGGCATCCATTGTGTCATCCTTCTTAATGCTTACCATTATAGTGCCCTTGTCTTTCCGGTGTTGCTGATTCATATGCTCAAACAACTCAGGGCACTCCTCATACTTGTGCTTCTTCCCACACCATGAGCACTACAATAAGTCTGGGCACTCACACTTGTAGTGGTCTGTAGACCCACAATTAAAATAGGTTCCATGTGGGAACTCACTTCTTCCTCCTCCATGGTTACCACGACCATGAAATCCTCCACAAAATCCCCTTCCACATGCACCTCCATCTACACGCTCCTCATAATGGTGGTCATCATTCTTAGAACTACTGGCAAGGCTAGTTTGGGCACACACAAGATCAATGGCCTCATGGATCTGATCAATAAGCCTACAATCCTTAGTGTCATGGGTCATAGAGGTGTAGATCTTATAGTAGCAAGACACATTCTTCCAAATTGTGCATGCTATAACAAGGGACATCTACTCACATCATGGTCCCCATGAAAATCTCACAGTCTACTACTACATGCACACATACTATCTTCTTCTGGGGAAACTATCCTTGACATGCCCTCTACTTCACAATCTATACACCATATACCACTACGTGAGTCTCATGAGCTGAGTTCATGCAGACAACTTCTCCAGCTTCTTAGCCATAGCAGCAATTTGAGCTTCCAGAATGGGCTAACACCAATATCAACACTTCCAACAAGCTTCAACACATAGGGGGCTTCTAACACCTCACGTGGGTCTATGAAAGTTTTATGAGATAAAGCTCTTCTAAATGGAGTTATCAACCCCCCAAAAACCATTGAGCATGTTGTGAAGGGTGAATGTCATATGAAAATTTTGACAGAGAGTCTTAAACCACATGTCATACTCCCACACACTCTCTACCATTCCTTGTTGAATCTCCTTAAGGGCGCTTGATGCTCTTCTATTCAAACTCAAGGATGTGGAATTCTACCAAGAAGGCATTTTTTAAAGTAGTATAATCCACCACCATTTGATGAGGGTCATATTTCCTATACCAGCTATGCGTGCCCTTGCAATGTCATTTGCAAACTAACTTGCCTTCCACTCCGGGGTTGTGATGATCCCTTTTGCACACCATAAAAACTCACACTTGTGAACATGTTCTGGCATAGATCTTCAATACCTCTATAATCTAGAAAATGTAAAGACATCTCAAAGAAGACTTGAGGAGGTGGCTGGGGCCCTTGTCCTCCTGAGCTAGAGCCTTGGTTTCCTCCGGTGTTTCCCCTCCACCGATCCACTAGATCCACTAGTCCTGCCTCCCCCCGACCCACCAGATCCACTCCACTAGGTCCTCATGTCCCTCCTCCCACCCACCAGATCCACCAGGTCCACTAGGTCCATCCCCGACCACCTCCCAGATCCACCAGGTCCACCAGGTCCTGTAGTGGTCATGCCAAGGGTCCCCAAAGTTCCACTAAACTACGCACATGGTCTATGATAATGCCCCACTACCAATAGTGTACCCCGCGCCACTCCTAGATGTGAGACCAAGGCTTGTGTACTTTCTCCTTGTCCAAAAATTCCTCCAAATACTGGAATAGTATGTGTAGCCATAGAAGTGGGAAATGAGAAATTATATCTCCTGGGCATAGATCTATCACTTCCACTGATACCAACTAGGTCAACGATACTCCTTCCTTGATCTAAAACCAAGCACCAGGGTTTGGTCACTAGGTGGGTTCTAGATGCATGCCAATGACTCTTCTCTCTCCACATGATGAAACTCTCATCAAAAGCCAAAGGGGTCTCTCTTACGTGCTTTCCAAGATGGGGTAGCATAGACTCGCTCAGTTCCACATCCTCGCGTGAACCTCAAATCCTTCCCACAACGTCTACCTCCATATATCCATCACACTTACAACCTCACATTGTCTAGCAAATCTCCCTTTCACGCACTTCACTATACTTGAGTCATCTCTCCTCCCTTTCTTTCTCCATCATAATGTCTTCCATCTTCCTCCACCCTAGCTTCCTCACCCAACACTCAAAATGGTTTAGCCGCCATCCATCGAAATGCCTCTAAACTCAAGGTAACAATCAAGATCTTCATTATAGAGGAATAACACATAGAAATGATCCTCTGGGCTCCCAAAAAACTCAAACTCAACAACTTCCGACAAGAATATGTAGAAATAGCATACTCCAGAGTGTAGCTAGCCAACTCCTTTCCACCAATGATCCACAACATGAGTCCACATCAGATCTACATCTTGCAGCCTCTATTATTCTTCTTGGGTCCACATGCATGTGATCTATAATACCAACTTGATCTAGATGCATATGCCGAGAGCCATTCATACAACTCTACTGGGAAGCAAAAAAAAAAAATCATACAAATCATGGTAGAGGTTCTCTTCTACCCATCTACGTGCATCAAAATCAGGTCCAATGTGAATCTCTAAGAAAATTCATCCTCCATGCTTTTGAACCATGATTCAACACTTTCCAAAGTTAAACATTCTATCATCACTCATTACATAGATCATGATGTATGCCATTTCCCACTACAACTTCAAAAGAGGTCCCGAAATGGAACCAAGATGTAGTCATTTTTACACCCACCAAAGAACAAGGGAATCCCATGCACGCACGGCCTATCACCCAACGGGCATGTGGGTGCTCACCCGAGGCACGCGCGGTGCCGAGTCTCTCTTTTATGTGAGTTGAGTGGGAAAACATCATCTATGATCCAAAATTTAAAGGAAGTGAGTGGGAATGAAACATGTGAACATCATAGAGCTCAGAATGGCTCTAGATCATTGCAGTCATTACAGAATAGAGATACTTTAATAGACTTAAAGAACTGAAATCAAAATAAAAGGAAAATGCATAGAATTCATATTCATCTTATAAACATACATGAAAAGGAACTATGAAGAATCATGTATGAATCCAAACCAAGAAGGATCATATTCAATTAACTTGGTAACCTCATTACATTCATTAGATTACTACTAAAACACCACATTATGGCAGACCAAAGTCATGCATCATAACTGGATCCATATCATTTAGCTCTCAAAAAGAAATTTTATAACCCCAAGCCCTTGATACATCCTTCTCCTATATTTAATCTACCCAACCCAAATAGAGTTCCTTTGCAGCATTTCTGCAGAGCTCTCCTCTCTTCCTCTCTCTCTCTCTATCTCTATCTATAGGAATCTCTTTTTCCTTCTACTTTTAGACTTCGTGCATGTCTATATGTGGTATCCATGGGAGTGCCAACTCATCCTGCCCATTATTCAACCTAGGCCTTGCACGCCCATGCTCCTTTACGTACTTAGTCAATATTTTAGGGGCCTAACAACCATAGCAGAAATCCATCGTCTCGAAAAGAAGAGAAATTGGAATCATTATCAGTCACAATCTTGTGTGGTACCCCAAACCTTATCAAGATGTTCTCCTTGATGAAATTACACACTACCTCGAGAAGTAATGGTTTTGACCGAATAGCCTCTACCCACTTTGTGAAGTAATCAGAGCTTAGCACGTGAGTATGTCTAGCACTTTGGAAGGTGGGTTAAGAGTTCCAATGAAATCCAATCCCCATTGTTGAAAAATATCATCAATCACTACTGGTTTGAGTGGTAAAGAAGCCAACTTAGGTCTCCCAACAAAAGTCTGATAGGCTTCACACTTACCTACCCATTTTGATGCCTCTCTAAACAATGTAGGCCAATAGTACCTCGCACGAAGGATTTTATGGATAGTGACAATAGAAGATAAATGCCCTCCATAAGCCTTGATCATGAAAAGCTGAAAAAAACTTCTTCTCGTTGTTCTTTGTCCACATATTTAAGGAATCTTCCATCAATGCCTCTCTTGAACAAAGCATTTTCCCATAGTACACACCGTAGACCTTAGATTAATAGCTCTCTTTTCCTTGCACTCAAAGGGGATGGACACTCTCCATAATTAAAAAAAAAGTGTAATATCAACATACCATTCATCTATTGAATTGGGGAAGAGAACAAAAAGAACATCAACTACTTTTGTGGACAATTCTTCATCAACACCTTCAACAATAAGTTCACACAAGCCTTTACCCCAAACTAGCTTAGTTGGCTTGATATCAAGGTCATATTATTGGAATTTTGCTACACAATTGTTTGTCTTAGTTCTAAACTCATGTTGTGTAAGAATAGACTTGATGGTTGTATCGAGTAAAAGCACAACAAAGTGAGAATTAAAAATATAAAAAAACAAAACTACTTGATATCTTTGACCACATAAAAGCATGTTTCTCCATCATAGTATATTTAATTTCATGAGCTTTTAGAACATAGATCATGAATTAAATCGGAATTTCATGATCCTTAGAATTTCTCTCGAGTTATCACAACACCAAGGTACTCTCTGCAACATAACAATATATGATAAAATCCTTCCTAAAATAAGGACATGCTAATATGGGGGTCTTAGCAATGGCTTTATTGATATCTTCAAATGCTTCTTTACCTTCACAAGACCAACCAAAGGTTTTCTTTCCTTTCATCATTTGAGAAATGCTCATAGTCAATTTTGTAAAATATGGAATGAATCTCCTTAGGAAATTTATCTTTCCAAAGAAAGAGTGAACACCCTTTTTCTTGTGGGAAGAGGAATCATTGGATTTCTTGAACTCTTTCTGGATCTATCTTGATCCCTTCTTTGAAACAATATACCCCAAAGAACTTTCCTTCAAGAACACAAAAGACATCTTAGGATTGAGGGAAACTCCATGTTTTCTACATTTTTGAAGAATTGTTTCAAGATGTTGAAGATGATCCGCCCTTATTTTGGAATAAACAGTCAAATCATCAAGGTACACAATAATACACTTTCCTTTAGAATGCAAAAAGCTAAATCCATTTCCCTCTGAAAGTGGCACCAACATTGATAAGACCAAATGACATTCTCTTTGTTGGAAAAGGTACCCCAAGGAGTAGTAAAAATAGTCTTGTGCTAATTTGGGGTACTAACTTCGACTTGATTGTATCCAGAGAATCCGTCTAGGATAGACAACATCTCATAGTTTGAGATAGCTTGCAAAAATTGATCCATCATGTGGAGTGGATAGTTGTCTTTTAGAGTGGCCTCGATTCAAATTCCTAAAATATACACAGATGTGAATCTCGCTATTCTTCTTTTCTCGACATGCACAATGTTGGAAATCCATGTTGAATGATGTATAGGAAACATAATCTAGGCTTTTTAGTAACTTCGTATCTCTTGAAAAATAGTATCAATAACCTTAGGATTATACTTGCTTTACTTCTTACTTGAAAGGTTTGATCCCAAGTTTCGAGAGGGATATAGTGTTACATCTACTTTGGTTGAAAATCCTTAAGATCTTCATATGAATAGGAAAGAACATCGACATAATTTTTTAATGGTTTACCACTTTATTTTTCTCTTCTTAAGTGCTGCATTTTCCAATATTCACCACCCCGAGTTCATCATTTCTTTCAATATTGAACTTCTCATACTTCACAAATTGTCGAGTCTCTTGAGAAGCTTCAAATTTGATGAACATATCATGTTTGTCAAATAGATCTTCTAAACTCATCAGTCCTTTGGGAATCTTGTTACCCTTCAACTTAATACACCATCGTGATCCATCTCTTCCTTGATATCTTCCTCATTAGAGGGCACATATTCTCTAGGAAGATTTTCACTTCCTTCAAAATATAACTAATTGAATTTATCTTTAAGTTCCAAGAAAGAGAGAAAGTGTTGATCATCATTGAAAACCTACCAGTTGCTTGTATTATCTAGCACACTAGGCCTATGAATCATTTCAATGGTAAATTTCTCTTGAGAGAAATCTAGATGAGGAATCAACAAAGATCCCGAGACACTAGATAATCGGATATAGTATTCTTTTTTATTGGCATAACTTCCATTGAGAAAGAATCAAGGAATTCAATGGAATCCCAAAAATATTTATATAATGTTTCAATATCCTATTCTTGACTTGGTAAAGATCCCTTACCTGCTTCACAATCAACTCTAGATCATCATGAGAAAAAATATTTTTACTCCTATTTTTTTTTCCATGCTCAACCCAAGGATGAAACCTCATACTTAGTCATATTATTTGTATTTTCAAAATGAAGCTTGAAAGAAAATGGATGAATCTTCCCTTCTGGAGAGATTAACACCACATCATCTCCGTAACTAGCTAAAGAGCAACTTCCATCAAACTTCAAAGTCCAAATGCCATTGGGATCGGAATCACTCCCTTAGGAAGACTTGCCTCATCCTCTGACATGATCATATAGTTGCCATGCCCTATATCTTCATAGAGTATTTGTGCTTTTGGATCATCAGTCTTTTGCACAATATACTTAGTTTGCTTTTCTGGTAACAACTTTCTTATTTTTCCATTGACCGGGATCAAAGCATGTGACCAGTCCATTTGAATTTCACCTCCTACCTCTTTATAGAAATTTCTACTCAATAACATACCATATGAGGGAGGAATATCAACAACCAAAATAGTGGCTAAGACCCTTTTCTCTGGAAAAGTAGTGAAGGCTACTTGTGCATCTTTAATTCTCCCAACCAAAGGAACTTCTTTACTCTCCATGGAATAGCAGAACCAAAGCTACGTGTTAGAGTCGAGGCCCAAATCATGAGCTTCTTTTTTAGGAATTACATTGTTTGATGCTCCCGAGTCTATAACACAATTACTAAGTTTATGGCCAGCTATGAGGAGAGAGTCACATGTAATGGTTCAATTTTCTCATTAGGGAAGTGATTGCAGCCACAAGGCTTGGTTGAGGTGAGGAAGAGGGAGTGGGAAAAATAAATTTAGAAGTACTTGGATGAGAATTTGGATTTGGAATTGACAAAGTTTACCATTTTAGCAAAGGATTTTGGATGGGTTTGGTAAAACTCTAACTTTGAATTTGGATCTTGGTCTTTTTAAGGATATCAATGATATCAAAAGACTCAGGTGGATGGGGCATCGATACTAGGAATAGGAGAAAATTTTGATTTATCAGCTTTAGGAATTGAAGGACAAGAAGTTTTGGAAATAGAGGTAGAAGGAGGAGGATTAGCATTACTCACCTTTTGTGTGGAGGTAGTGGGAATAGGAGATCCTCTTCTTGCAACCACTGGAATAGTTATAGGAAACTCCTTGGATTTCTTAGCAGGTTACATCAAATTTTCTTTTACTGTTCATTTTCTCCCGAGTCATAACAACATATGAATTATTATTCATCTTTTCCACTCTTTCATCATTTTCATATTCGTCATCCACACCTTCAAAGGTAAGGAAATGAACTTGAGATCCACAAAGCTCTTCTAGTTCTTCATCAACCTCTTCTTCTAGGTCTTTAAAGTCTTCATTAAACTCCTCATCACTAGGTTTTGAACTTCGCAAGTTACATTGATTTGGAACCTTGATAGGCGGGCCTTAAATAGCCAATTTATTTTGAGAAGGAGGTAATTGGTTCTTGGGCTGAAAATTCTTCCTTGGAATATCTTAGTAAGGAGTATCTTTGAGAAAATTGTTTCTTGATAGCAATGATATCATTTACAAGCTTCTGTACTAAGTGATAAAAATTGGATCCGGGGGAAGAAGAGGAGGATGCTTTAGACTTGGAGGGTTCTCTTTTCAATTTACTAGACATGATTAAATCATCCTCAACACTGATATCCAAATGTTGACCAAAGATCCGGAGTTACAAGGTTAGTTCTCCTTAGTGCATAGCTTACTTCATGTAATCGAGCATTGAGGAAGAAGCATTTTTGGATTTGATCTACATGATGAGTGTTCTATGGAATTTTACAAATGAGCTTGTTGAATTTGGCCAAAAATTCTCTCATTGGCTCATGTGGTTCCTTCTTGATATGATAAATTTTAGCCAAGAGAGCATGCACATCTTCAAAAGTTTGAAACGTTGCTCAAACTAGGTTGTCAAGGTGGTCCAATCAATAATTGACCCAAGATGAAGATGATAGAACTAATCAACAACATTATCTCGCAATGTCTCTAAAAAGAGCTGATTGAAACGTCTTCATGCTCAATCCCAAGAATCCCACATGCAACGTTGAAGGATGTAATGTGTTTATCTGGTGTACCTTCCTTCACCTAGGAATTTAGGAAAACCTTTCCTACAACTCTTGGGTAACTCATGCAATGGTTGAGGAAGAGCAAGAGGCCCAATCTGTTGTCCTTAAGGTAGAGGTGCTACCATCTATGGGAAGATTGTCTAAAGGGGAACTGAAACACCAAAAGTATCAGAGAAATAAGATTAGGGCTGAGTTGTTATGGAGGAATACTATTCTTGGAATTTCTATCTTTAATAGGAGGTGTGCTTGTAGAACGAGTTCCTCTATTCCTTCTTGCTAGAAGAAGAGAGAAGTTTTTGCTCTAGAAGTTGAAAATGAGAATCTTCAACCACGAGATCTTTCTTCCCACGTGTATATCATAGAGTCACCAAACTAAAAATGATCTTGAAGTTGTTTTAGAAAGGGATATGTTGAAACGAAATCCCCAACAGAGTTGCCAAAAACTATTGGGTTTTAAAATGGTACTTTTACAAAACCATAGTTAGGGACAACAAGTCCCTCCTCTTATATGAGAGGTTCCCTTATTGAAAACAAGTAGCAAATATTATATACAAATTTACAACTTTCAACTTAAGGTTGGACCTCGACATCTTGAAATGATTTTATACCAAAATAGATTATCAATACAAATGAATGGAATAATTAAAGAAAGGAAAGAGAAGAATATAACAATACTTTCAAGAAATATAGATAGCAGAGTATAACCCTATACGTACTGAGAAAGAGTGATATAAAATAGAATCATTCACATTCACAACATAAGATATCATTCCATAGACACAAAGTTCTAGAAATCATATCAATAAGAACACAAAGTTTCTTATCACAGAAGATAAATGATCCAAAAATTTCAGGTAAGCAAGAGGGGACAATGGAGGAAGATAGAGAAAAGGGGAAAATCCTTTTGTATTGATTTACTTTCGATTATAATTACACTTCAAAAGTATCAGATTCCAACATTTGCAATGAGCCAAGATCTTACATTTATAGATGAAGTGAAGAGAGGAGAAAAGAGAAGGAAATAAATCTGATTTGGAAGCTCAACCACCAACCATCAATGCCTTTGCAAATCTACCTACAATCTATCAAATCTGGTTCTACATGTCTTTGGCATGCTAAAGAAGGAAGGATGAAAGATCGATCAAATTTGATCTAGTTGAAGCAGTCCGATCACATATTAATGGCACAAAATATGTTTTCCATATTTTCACCCAAATCAAGATATCCAGTTAGTTCTCCATGTCTGTTTGGTGTGTTAGAGAAGGAAGTATGGAAGATCGGATCAGATCTGGGTAGTTGAAGCAATCGGATCCCGTATTAATGGCTTGAAAGACATTTTCTAGATTTCCAACCATCAAATCCTACTGAAAACAATATTTTATGCTTCCATGGCATAGAGGAGACCAAGATATTTCCAACAGTATAATTCATTTCAAATTTTGAGCACTTTGGAGAAAAAGTTATGCTCATTTGAATATTTGAATCGAATCCGTACAAAAATGGTGAAAATGTAATTTTCGCAAAATGGATCCGCGGGCCTGAAATTGAAATTATGCCTTTAGCACAAAAGATGTAAAGTGTAAAAGTCTCCCTCAAACCCCGTAGGCCTACAACTTCACTTTTGATATAGGTTTGACACGTGGCTTTACCTAAGTGGTAACAGAGTCGCAGTCACTTTATAACTTAAAAATCTCTTTTTGGAAATAAAACCAAAATTCCAAAAATCCTCCAATGGCCCGCCTTACCATTTTGAATTTTGATGCAGGCTCAACATTTGACTTTATCCCTTGGCATGAGTGGGGCCATGGTTCACTTTATCACTTTACACCTTTTATGGAAACAAAGCCAAAATTCCTAAAGTGTCCCAACAACTCACCTCTCCACTTTGAATTTCATTGTCGGATCGATATTTAAATTTTTCTGGTGTCGAAAGCGAGGTCATGCTTTAATTTTACACTTTATTCCTTTTACAAAATAAATCTAAAAACTCCAAATTTCTCTGCAATCCACCTCCCTGCTTTGACACAAACATGGCCACATGTTGCTTTGCGGGCTTGTTACGTATTTTTGTGTTTTGACTAAGTCCCTCTATTTGGTGAAGACTTTATGTCTGACCCGGACACATGGAGGCTTCTCACTCATTTAGAGACTCTGTTTGGACCTGACCTTCGAGGTGCACCGATTGGACACGTGGAGAGATGGCGCATGTTTGAACCCTTTTGATTCGCCCATTGAAAGAGCATCGAAGGGACATGTGGGGATTTATTTTTGTTCTCCTTTCCTTAGCTGATTCAACGACTAGTTCTATCCCTTTTTCAAACCTAGGATACGTGGAGGGTTAGTGCTTATTTGAGTATCCACCTTGGGTCAAACATTTGAAGGTGTGTTGATGAGACACGTGGAGGCTTCATCGATCCTTTTATACTTAACTCGATTTGGGCCCACTCCTCTTTCTCCATTTTTGGTTGGGTCCCTTTTGCTTATTTAGGAGCGACTATGTTGGGTTCTAGACACGTGGAAGCTTCGCACTTGTTTGGGGACTCACTTTGTATTTCACCTCTAAAGTTGCGCCGAGTTGACATGTGGTTCTTTCCATTGGCCTTAGAATTTTAAATGTTCGATTTAAATTTTTGAGGCTCTGACCATGTGGAGGGTTGGTGCTCATTTGGGGTCTGTCCCTTGGGTCTCACTTTTGAAGTTGCGCTTGGAGTGAGGCACATGGAGATTTTTACCAACCCTCTTATACTTAGTCGATTAAACGGTTGGCTTTGTCCCTTTTCTGTCAACCTTGGACACGTGGAGGGCTAGCACAAGTTTGGGGTCTCTCTTTAGGCCATACCTTTTGAATTTGCGCTGATGAGGCATGTGGTGTCTTCTGGGTTCATTTCTTTTCCCCGAGTCAACTTGCATGTGAATTCTAAAAACTTTGAGCCCTTTCTTCAATCTTCTCCTACGTGCTCTGATCTCCTTTAATGTTGTTGGCCTCCTTCATCAACCCTACCCCTTCATTATTGGATTTGGAATGTGGGCTCGCATGACTGAACCGCCCCTTCCAATTTTATTTTGTGTGGGGTTGTGTTTGATCAATTTTCTAGGGGGAAAAATTGGGATAATAGGCACCAACTCAAAATTTTTGAAACTTGACTTGAAAAATGAGGGGAATTTTGAGGGTGACAATAGTTGGCTCTTTTTGGGGATGACTTGGCTTGGACAGAGGAACGAGGAAAGATCAAGAACTCAAGAAAAACTCTGGGAAAGTAGACTAGTGCCTTATCCATTGGGAAAATATATTTAAAGAAAAACCAATACGAAGAAAACACACATGGAAGGGAAACAAACCAAAAAGGAAAAACCAAAAACAAAACACCACACACAAAAGATATATAAAAGGACTTCCTAATCACCTAGGACTTGAAAAACTTCAAATATTTCCCACTATAAGGAAGTGGGAGAGAGGATCCATCCATAGAATCCAAGTAGAAAGAATTTTCTCCAAAGAAAGTGTCTCGATTTTGAAAGGACCAAGCCAAAGAGAATCAAACTTACCATGGATTCCTCGAGATTCATGTCTTTTGTCCCATAACGAACAATGTCTCCCACTTGAAAATATTTGGGCCTCCTTATCAAACAAAAATTTTTCCTTCAGTTGATGATCTGAGATCCTATCAAAACTTGCATCTTGTCTTCGTCCATCTTCCGAAGATACATGATCCTCTTGTCCAAGGAACTGATGAAACTTAAATACTCAATAACCTTCATTAAGTGCAAGGATGGAAATTCCACTGTTACTGGTAGCTGATCTTCAACACCATACACCACTTGGAATGGAGACATCCCAATTTCTCTTTTGGGTGTAATTCTATCTACCCAGAGAGCATCATAGAGCTTCTTGTGCCAATTCCTTTGAGATTCATTGACAAGATTTCGAACGATGGTTACCAGATTCTTATTTGTTGATTATTCTTGTCCATTCCCTTGAGGATAATAATCTAAAGAATGAGCAAGGGAAATTCCATAGCCATAGTAGAAATCCATCATCTCAGAAGAAGAAAAATTGGAAGCATTATCAGTCACAATCTTGTTTGGTACCCCAAACCTTATCAAGATGTTCTCCTTGATGAAATTACACACCACCTTAGAAGTAGTTCTTTTAAATGGAAAATCCTCTACCCAATTTGTGAAGTAATCTATAGTAGTTAGCACATGAGTATGTCCAGCAATGGAAGGTGGGTTAAGAGTTCCAATGAAATCCAATTCCCGCTATTGAAAATGCTCATTAACCACTACTTGGTTTGAGTGGTAAAATAGACAACTTAGGTCTCCCAACAAAATTCTAACAAGCTTCACACTTACCTACCCATTTTGATGCATCTCTGAATAATGTAGGCCAATAGTACCCTACATGAAGGATTTTATGGGTAGTGACAGTAGAAGAGAAATTCCCTCCACAAGCTTGATCATGAAAAGCTGAAAACAACTTCTTCTATTGTTCTTTGTCCACACATTTAATGAATCTTCCATCAATGCCTCGCTTAAACAAAGCATTTTCCCATAATACATACTATGCATACCTTAGCTTAATATATCTCTTTTCCTTGGCACTCAAATGGGATGGACACACTCTATAAGTAACAAAATGTGTAATATCAACATAACATTCATCTGTTGAACTCGAGGAAGAGAACAACAGAACATCAACTATTTTTTGGAAAATTCTTCATCAGCCCCTTCAAAGAATAAGCTCACACAAGCATTTAACCTAAACTAGCTTAGTTGGATTGATATCAAGGTCATATTCTTGGAATTTTGCTACCCAATTGCCTCTCTTAGTTCCAAACTCCTATTGTGTAAGAATAGACTTGATGGTTGTATCAGGTACAAGCACAATAGAGTGAGAATTAAGAATATAAAAATGAAATTGCTTGACAACTTTGACCATTGCAAAATCATGTTTCTCCATCATAGTATATTTTAATTCATGAGCTTTTAGAACATAGCTCATGAATGCAATTGGAATTTCATGATCCTTAGAATTTCTCTGAGTTAGCACAACAACCAAGGTACTCTTTGTAGCATAGTAATAGATGATAAAATCCTTGCTAAAATTAGGACATGCTAAGATGGGAGTCTTAGCAATGGCTTTCTTGATATCTTCAAATTTTTATTTACCTTCAAAAGAAAAACCATAGGTTTACTTTCCTTTCATCATTTGAGCAATGCTCATAGTTAGTTCTGAAAATCTAGAATGAATCTCCTCGGAAATGTATCTTGCCAAAGAAAGAGTGAACACCCTTTTTGCTTTGTGGGAAGAGGAATCTCTTGGATTGCTTAAACTCTTTCGGATCTATCTTGATCCCTTCTTTGGAAACAATATGCCCCAAAATTTCCTTCATAACCCAAAAGTCGACTTCTTAGGGTTGAGGGAAACTCTATGTTCTCTACATTTTTGAAGAACTATTTCCAGATGTCAAGATGATCTACCCTTGTTTTGGAAAAAATAGTCAAATCATTAAGGTACACAATAATACACTTTCCTTTTAGATTTCCAAAAGCTAAATCCATTTCCCTCTGGAAAGTGGCACCAACATTGATAACACCAAATGGAATTCTTATGTAGGAAAAGGTGCCCCAAGGGGTAGTAAAAGTAGTCTTGTGCTGATCTAGGGTATTGAATTCCACTTGATTGTATCTAGATAATCCTTCTAGCATAAACAAAATCTCAAAGCCTAAGATAGCTTGCAAAACTTGATCCATCATGGGGAGTGGATAGTTGTCTTTTAGAGAGGCTTGATTCAAATTATTGAAATCTACACAGATGCGAATCTTGCCATTCTTCTTTTTGATAGGCACAATGTTGGCAATCCATGTTAAATGATGTATAGGGAAAATAATCTTAGCTTTCAGTAACTTTTGGATCTCTTGAAAAATAGTATCAGCAACCTTAGGATTGTACTTCCTTTTCTTCTACTTGAAAGGTTTGATCCTAGGTTTCGAGGGATATAGTGCTACATCCGACACTAGTATCAACGCTTCCGGCAGATTCGGCACACAGGTATCTTCCAATGCATCATGTGGGTGTGTGAAAGTCTTGTGTGATAGATCCCTTCTAAATGGTGTTATCAATCCTCCAAAAACCATTGGACATGTTGAGAAGGATGAATGTCATAGGATAGCTTTGACAAGAGAGTCTTGAAACATGTGTCATATTCTTGCACACTCTTTACCATTCCTGTTGGATCTCCTTAAGAGCGATGATGCTCTTCTGCTCAAACTCGGGATATATAAATATACTAGGAAGGTGTTCTTCAATGTGGTGTAGTCTACCACCATCTGATGGGGTCCTACTTCCTATACCAACTATGTGTGTGCCCTTGCAACATTGTTGCAAACTGGTTTTCCTTCTACTCCAAGGTAGTGATCCCCTTCACGCGCCATAGTAACTCACACTTGTGCACATGATTTGCAGCATATTCAATACCCCTATAGTCTGGTAAGTGCAAAGAAATATTGAAAAAAATTGGGGAGGTGGTTGGGGTCCTTATCCTTCGATCTAGAGCCTTGGTTCCCTCCAGTGTTTCCTCCTCCACCAAATCCACTGGATCCACCAGGTCCTATTCCTCCCGACCCACCAGATCCACCTCTTGTAGTCAAAAAAGGGCCTAAAGTGGTCGTGCCAAGGGTTCCCAATGTCCCACTAAACTACACGCCGATAGTCTATGATATTTGCCTACTACCGGTTATATGTCTCGCATCACTCCCGACGCGATACCCAAACCTTGCATACTTGCACCTTGTCCAAAGATTCCTCCAAATATAGGAATGGATTGTGTAGCCATGGATGTTCCAAATGATAAATTATATCTCCTAGGCATATATCGGTTACTCCCATCGATACCAACTAGGTTAATAATACTTCTCCCTTGATCTAGAAAACCAAGTGCTAAGGGTTGGTTGCCATGTGGGTTCATATGCATGCCGACGGCTCTTATTTCTCCATGTGATAAAATATCATCAAAAGCTGAAGGGGTTTCTCTCTCATGCTTTCCAAGATGGGGTAGCATAGACGCTCAGGTTCCATGTCCTCTGCATGAACCTTAACTCCTTCCCCACAATGTCTTCCTCCATAGATCCATCACACTTTAAACCACATGTTGTCTAGTTATCTCCATTTCATGAACTTTGATATACTTGAGTCATCTTTCCTCCCTTTATTTTTCAGCTGCAATGTCCACCATCTTCCTCCACCCTAACTTCCTCTCCCAAAGGCTGCCCGAGAAGCTTATCCAGGACATGGGAAATGCTTCTAAACTCAAATTAATGACCAAGATATTCATAGCCAAAGGAATAACATGCAAAAATGATCCTCTAAGCTCCCTCATAAACTCAAACTCGAGAAAGTTCTAGGAAAGAATACATTTAAATGGCGTATTCTAAAGTAGAACTCGTTAAAACCCTCTTCTACTAGTTATTAACATCACACGTCCAAATTAGATATACATCATGTAGCCTCTCGATATTCATCTTGGGTCCATATGCGTGATTTATAGTACTGATTGATTTGGATGTATGCTAAAATCCATTCATATAGTTCTATTGGGAAGTAGCAAAATAATGTCTCATACAACTCATGGTATAGGTTCTCTTCTACCCATCTACGCACATCAAACTTAGGTCCAATGTTGAATCTTTGAGAAAACTCATCCTCTGTGCTCTTGAACCATGTTTCAACACTTTCTAAGGTCAGTGCTCTGTCATCACACATCACAGGGACAAATATGCATTTCATTTCTCACAACTTCGAAAAGAAGTCCTGGAAATGGAACCAAAATGTAGTCATATTTTATACCCTTAGACTAATAGTCTAATCCCATGCGCGTTGACCTATCACCCAGGGTGTTAGGTGCTCACCTAAGGCACGCGTGGGTGCTTTGAGTCTCTCCTTTATGTGATTTTTGTGAGAATGCATCATCTTAGGACAGATAATCAAATGCAGGATAGAAAATAACTATACCACATTCTTAAGAACTTAGAACGAGTTGTCATCTCATTGTATGCAATAGAAAAGAGAAATAACAAGCAACATATGGAGATGGTTCATACGAAAAGAAATGCATAAGTATTATACTCCTGAACACATATATGATTTATAACAGAGCATTATATTCATACTAACAGAGTCAATAACCCACATTACATCCCTTGAGGTCATAACAAATCCTCATATAACTATGCAGAGCCAAGTCATGCATCAGAGCTATATTATGCTCATCATATTACAAAGAAGAATGAAAACCCATCCCCCTAAATGTGCCATCACTCATAGATCTCTCCTAATCCCTAACCCATAACATCCTCCATTCTTTTTATGTAGGGCTTTACCTCTCTTTTCTTTCCTTTCATCCTCTCACTTTATTCTATCGTGGCATTTGTATTTATAACATTAGCACCCATCACCATGCCTTCAAGAAGTTCTGATTAGTTGTCAAGTGTCAAGTGGTCCTCCATGGGAGCATGCCTTCATAGATCCAAGCTCTCCACTTTGTATGATGATGTTCTTTTGGAACCTTCCATCGCATGCCTGTAATATTCCCTTTTTGATCCCATAGTCGCCAGGATGGCACCTTATCCACAAGGGTCATGATTTTCTCATGTGCTGGTTTCGAATACGGATAAGTACAAAACTTATCTTATCTTACGAGCGTGTGCCATTTTTTTTACAACCTAATGATGGAACCCTTCCTACTTGCCTTCAACTCATGTACCCTTCTTCAACTATATCCTACACGCCCGCACACCTTCTTGTACTTAGCTGATATTTTGGGGCCCAACACTCCTCACCTAATGCCTAGTAGTTAGCCATACTCACATCACTAGGTGGCCCCATATAACCACTAGTTTGATCCCTAGCTACCTATAGTTCAACCCTTATATCAATGGTCCTATCACACTAAAGGCCTTTCATAAGGTCTCTTTATCTCATCTATATTTATTTATAACATCTTGGGCATGTGTAAGTGTTGCATGTATAGTAGTGATTTGTTGGCTTAGTCCATCCCTCTTGCTAGTCACAATATCGCATGTTCTTTATGACACTATACCTCTCAACAATTAATGTGGCTTGCTCAACCTATAGGATCACTATAGTGGAATCTAATAAAGCCACCCTATCATCCTCATCACCTCACTCAAAGCACCACCCTCGGTATAGCCTCTACACGGCTCACACCCATCTCCTAAATCCATCTTACTTCCCATGCCACTAGGCCACATAATCCTTTATCACACCAACATCATCGTGAACCACCACTTCCCCGAACATACACTCTCACCCCTACTCCCTCCTAATCATCCATCTCTATTAGATCCTATACATCTAGAGATGCCACATCCAAGTCTCTTTCATCTTATCCATAGGCCATTACTACATCTCGACACATCTTGAAAAATTATGAACTATTTCCTAACGTGACCAAGTCTCGATAAGATCCCACTAGTCCTCCTTTGGAACCCACACCCACCTATCCTACTGTATGGCCCTCAACTCCCACTCTGTAGATGGGCATACTGGAAAACCTATATATGGCCTTGAAACTACATCCCCACCTTGTAATCTAGCCGAGAGTTTTCTATAATAATCTTATAGGCCCCGCGTCAGCGCATGATTTGATATCCACCTCATAAACCCTACTAGATACTCTAGATAAACCCATATCATCCATGACACCCCTTGACCAAGCCATTTTAATTTTCTTATAATCCCAACACTCTAATAAGAATGATCCATCAAATCTAAATCTCCATACCATCCTCCATGACTAAAACTCCTTGTATAATTGTGCAAACAAGGTATGGTTCCCAAGAAAACTTAGTTATGTAATCCATCAAATTAACAACGACCCCCATAAACATCTAAGAAAATATAAACCCCGTTGAATCAGGTAAGGCTTAACATCCGATACCCATCATCATCATCATCATCATCATCATCATCATCATCATCATCATCGACCCCACCCTCCTCATCATAACTATAAAGTGCACCATACAAAAACCTCCAGATAAATAAACCACATCATGTGCATCATCACCATATAATTGTTGCATCCCAAAACCTCTCGATCCCCTCATTAATCATGTATTCCTTCTCACCATGTATTGGAAAATATAGGATCGGTGTATATCATATAGAGTACTCATTATATATCTAGTAGGAAACCATAATGTGCATGTAACATGGTCCCATATCTCAAGCAAAGCTAATAATAATCCCATGTCTCTAGGGATACGCTCGGTAATGATGCATCCCTCCTAATCCAACCTCCTTCAAATGATTCCAATCATCACCTAACAACCGATCACAAACACTAACCGGATCTTTGAGATCCTATCCTATGTCATCAACCTCTCTTTAGCCTACATCCATAAAAGAATCAACAACACACTATTAGAAACAATCCATCAAATAAAATTAAAAATCATAACATTTTTATCAAAACACATGAATCACCCACGATTCCACTTGAATCGCTAGCTAACCTCTCAAATCGCCCATGACCCCTAAATCACTAGCAATTTCTTAGTGATTCTAAATTAAAAAAAAAAAAAAAAAACAAAAACAATACAAAAATTCAAAAAAATCACCTATCTCAACATGAGTGCATCTGGCCTCCATCGCCTCTAAACATCTCCAGTTACCTCCATCTTGCTAAAAATATAAAAAAAATAGAAAATTAAGGTTTATTTAGTTTCTTAAGCTCTTAAATAACTATAATAACAAATAAGCCCCCAATTGCCTTTTTATCATATTTTTCCTGCCCATCCGATTGTTGATGATCGGGTTAGTCATAGTGACTTGGGGTAATCACCAATGATTACCCTATTTATCCAAAATACCATTCTTTGGTATTTAAACCTTATCAAATCACCATTTTTAATCATCCTTGTCAAAAATTACACATTTCCAACAATGTGCTTCCTTTTTTGGGCCCCAAGACCCTTTTAAAATCCAAATTCAATCAATCTCTATGAATCCTACCTTTATCAAATCCATCTCATATTTTGCAACCTTTAGGGAAAATTTTCCCTTTCCACCATTAAGTCATACATCTATAGGTTGAGAACCCATTGGTTCCCCTATCATTTGAATTTTGGTCGCGTAAGCACAACTTTGTGGCAACATCCTTTACATCGAGCCTACATTTCCGATACATCGTGGATGCTATAATATTTCTAGGAACCTTTTCCCACTACTTCCTAAAATTCATACATCTATAGGTTAAGAACCCATTGGTTGCCCTATCACTTGAATTCTTGAATGCACAAGCCCACCTTTGTGGCAATATATTTCATGCTTGGTATTGGGACATCTTCAATTACTCTTACACAAGCCTATCTCATACATCAACATATTCAAACTAGTGACCATTGCACTTCATTGTAATGACCCCCAATTTGAGGGGGAACCACCCATCTAGCATAAACCTAACCATTTCACTCATTTTTGTCCAACGACTTATCCATCAAAAACCACTTGAAAAAAGGGGAAAATGTAGACACCCATTTTCAGTACCCTACATTGTTCATCCACATCCCTCACATTTTCATTCAAAATATCAAAACCTATCTTATTATTCTTAAACCATGTCCTCACCCCATAAATCACATCTTATCCCTTAGTAAAAATCTATTCGACCCATCCTAAGTTACTTAAACCTCTTTAAACACCTAAAACTCATCCTAACCCATTTTAGCCCTAACCTTCTAACTTACAAAATCCCTCAACACGTTCCTAACCATCTTCACTCGTCATCATACATATATCAACCAATTTATAATTGGTTGAAACCGATTCCAAGTGGGTTTTCTCACTTTTCTAGGTCGCCAATTATTCTAATCAATCGCCAATGATTATATAAGGATCATCAAACTTCATGAATGGGATGCTATGGTTTTAAAGCAAAGCTCCATTTCTATGTTGACATAAATTACATCATTATAGACATCCCAACATCTACAACATCCTAGTCACATCCTTGGAATCTTCACAAACATTGTAAGACTCCCACAACATCATTTCTTAGCATTTCTAGTCAAAGGTAACATTCTCTCATTTTTTTCATATTCAAATTATTAACACATCAATTTAAAGGTCCAATCGACTACAATTCATCTATTTTGTACCCTAATTTCATCTTATTTAGAAATCAACCTTTTCCACAAAGAATCACTAGTGATTCATCCGAATGGCCAATGATTAGCTCAAATCACTATCGATTCTTGTCTATTTTTCATTTTAATCATATTTCTCACATTTACAATCAATATATCAATTTGTTTTTCATTTAATCAATCTATTTCCAAGTTGTCTTTGCTTGTAAATGACAATATCAGGTCATGAACATCTGATTAGCAACATATACGACCTTCATATCATCCAACATCTATTTTTCTCGGGAGCAATTCAACATTAGACACGAGTTGAATTTCTATGTTATCTCTTTTACACCAAACGTCGATGAAATTGAAGATCAACTTGAAATAATACAAGAAGAACAAGACATTGATGGATAGGATTGGTTCTAATACTTTGAGGAGTTCAAGATGGCCTTAGCCCTATCTTGGCCCACTTATCACTGGAGAAAATATCTCTATCCACCTAGACTTTTACTTTGTATTTCTATTGTCCAACTATCATATTGTATCATTTATCATTTATCACTTAATTGTCAAAATTATTTGAAACCCTTTAAGGGAAGCCCATTGGTTTTTGGGATCTGCCTTTCTTTGAGAAACTCGTTATATCTTTATCTAATATCTATCTTGTTTAACTATCTCGTATGTGTAGGCTCTCCCATTTGTTGTAGCAAGATTCTCTCACACCATTTTGCATTCACACATCTTGATATTATATTGTTGACGTAAGAATCATTGAATCCTACTTTCCTCTAAGTTTTTTTAAATGATATTTCATATAATTAACAAAACAAAATCCACCATAAACATCCTTCTCTCGAGAAACTAATAAAATTATTACAATTGTATGAAAGAATAATACATGCAACATGGACTTAGAACACGAGAAATCCAAAAATGAAGTGTGGCATGATTGAAATATTAAAAATAAGACATTGAAAGTGAATGATTTTTTTTTTTCTATATGATTTAAAATATGTGCACCATCTAGGAAAATTCAAGACACAATAGCTAGGTATTTAGGAGATATTCACAATTTTTCCTCTTCGGGTGATCTTAATTGATGGACCTTAGTGGAAAAATTCTTTGATGTTACTTCAAGGACATTAGGTTGAAACCCTACTACTAGTAAATATGTGTTGTAATTTAATAAGGTGTGTGCCATTAAAATTAGTTTTCATTTCCATTATTAGTACTAGTTTTATTTATTAATAAAATAAGTGCATGAGATTCACAAATTTGTTTTATTTAATTGTGGCTCCAATAATATGTTTTCTACACTAATCATAATATGATCAAAATTTAAAATACATGGAGGACCACAAAAAGTTTTTTTGGGGAAAGTTAGTATTAAAGTAAAAATGAACAACTTTAGGAAGGAGAATGCTAAGAAATGAGGAATATAGAAACAATTTCAAATACGAATTAGAGAAAAGAGTTAGGAAAAAAACTTTAAGGGAAAAGATGATTTAAGGAAGGGATATTGTAGAGCATGAAAAATGGGGTATTTAAGAATGAAATGATGATTTTCAAAGAGCTACGGGGTAAGGAAAGTGCATGAGGAGGATGATGTGTATAAGGAAAAGTGACGCGACCTAGGAATGTAAGCCACCTAATGTAGCTAGATGCATGAAGGAAAAAAATGGGAGTATCAAAGACAAGGAAATTTGTGGCCGCACTATAAGAAAATCAAACCGAGTAAAAAGTAGGAAGCAAGGACATCTATCAAGAATTAATTGTATTTTTTGAGGGAAAAATTTATACCCATGCAAAAGTAATAAATGGAGCATTTATGACCTAGTAAAAATGGTATAAATAAGGGAGGGTAATTCATTTCCAATTAGCTTGCAGATAAAATGGAGATATTTGAATGAGAAACAATGAATAAAAAGTGAAACGTGCGATTCAATGTAATTGAAACCTGATAAACCATCCTCCATTAAAATAGTTCTAATGATTTTATAGCGAATAGATGTTAGAAAGTTCAAAAGGTTGGAGTAAGAGAAACATACAACAAGACAACCATTACCCTTGACCACCATTAACATGGGGGTCGATTTCTTCAAGAAGAATGAGGAAATTTGGGGAAATAATCTTCCCTTGAGTAAATCCAAGTGGACACCTCTCTAAGCACAAGATAAAATAATGATAGAAGGAGTTATGGATAAAAGGATTTCTGAAATAATTAAGCACTTTGTGTGAAAAAATATCATCAAGTACCGCAAGATCAATGTTTGAAGAAGGATCAAGAGATGCAATTATAAAGAAAACCTCAAGCGCAAAAGAAGTTTTTATAGAAGAGGATGTGAAAGTTGAAAATAAGGGATAAGTTCTTTTGTGCCATCTAATAAATATAAGAATATAATGGCCCCTAGCAAAATAACAAAGAAGGATCAAGGCTCTAGCACTGTATATGTAAATTTTGAGATGAGATACCCTAGAGAGGAAAAATAAATAGGAGGTGGAAAACATGGGTGGGAATAACCAACATGTATGATTGTAACAACCTTGCACACATGATAGATGGGATGATAGCCAAGGATATGGTGTGTGCAATATAAAATAATGATATAACAAGAAATGACCTTTACAATGATAGTGTGACGAAAATACTAGAGAAGTTAGGAGTTATTCAATTTGTGCATCTACCCTAATTAAAAAAGTAGTGAGCTATTTTAGTATTGAATGTCATGAGTGTGTGAGGGATATTTCTATTTTTCATGTTGAAACTTGATAATTAATCACCACTTTATTTTCCAATAAATAGGGTTGATCAACATCGAAAAGATATAGCACAATCCCTAGAAGGTGAAAAAGAAGTTGAAAGGGTTGGGAACCTCCTAAACTATACATGAGGAGGAAATTCATTCCAAATTGAAAATATTAAGGACCATGGGACAAGATTCATGATGTGACTACTAAAATCAAATATAGAGGGTGTAGAAAGGTAGAAAAATGAAAAAAAAATGTGTATGATACACAAGATGTCACAATGAAAATATACAACTTGGCCCAATTCATTGTGGATAGCATAGTAGAAGATACAAAGCTTACATATGAAAAAGTAGTTCCTAAATTCTGATGGGGATAATTCCTTATACTCTTGGTTTTCAATAAAATAAGCATACCAAATGGTGATGGAGAATAAACATGGATATTCCCTAAAGAAAACCAACCCCCTTATGAAAGATACAATCAATTCTTGACACCCATAACCCTAAAAATGCATATAAAGTGCAGTTTGGAAATTGGCTAAGGATTTTACAGAATGTATTAGAACCATATTTGAGGATCCCACACAAATTTATTAAAGATATGGATGGGGAAATTTTTTATTGGGATGCACTACAACCTAACATATTTTAAACAAATATAAAAAAATTGGTCTCCATGGGCGAAACTACCCTATGATTATACTACGTACTATTATTTGTAATCCATTAATAGGATCAAGGAGTTAAAGAAGATACTCATTGATTTACTGAAATTTGATGTAGACATCCATACCCTCCATAAAACCTATGTGTGCTCTCACTAAGAAACACATATGGAAACACATGAGTTTGATATTTTTATCTAAGGAAGATAGAGACAATAGAAGTAGGAAACATGGCGTAGAGGTTGTTCTTTTAGTTGCACCTAATGAAGAATAGATCCATATGGGTCACTCAAGAAGAGGAGTGGGATGAAAAATGATTATGCCAACATGAGGAAATCCTCTTGTCGGAAACATAGAAGGGTGAGAAAAGAGTGCTACAGAGAAACCAAGATCCAAAGGATAAAAATGTCAACCTAAAAGAAATAAAAAGAGAGAATAACTCAAACTCCCAATAATGCGACAATGAACACCAACAAGGTAGATAAGGAAAAATTTGATGATGCAAGAACTAATACACATCTATGATAAACCCATGTGTAAGAAAAATTAGTCATTCAATTGGGGGTGGCCAAGGAAGAGCCAATATTTCCAAAAATAGGAGAGGAAGTTAACATGGAGGAATAAGTACAAAACACTTCTCGGTAATCTCATGCATAAGATGATACTCAAATGGGGGATCCCAAGGATACATGCATAGGGACCTCATATGTTCTTAAATCACCATCAAAAGTGATTGAAGTTGAGGATAATCTTAGAAATGAGGAAGAATCATGAAGTGAGGGAGGAAGTATAAGAGGAGGTCACCAAGGTATGGAGGAGGACATGGAGGTGACAAGGAGGAAGAAGAACAAGGCTAGGATAAAGAAAACTAATGCAAGAGCATCAAATGTAGAGTATATATAGGATGAAAACATCCAATTTTCTGGTTTTTAGGTATGGTCATGAATCCTAGGGGTCAATTATAGTCATTTTTAGGTGTTAATGGGTGTCCAGGCTTATTAAAATTCAAACGAGGCATTTTTCCTCCTAAAGAAAAATTTGAATGTGAAATTCCTTTTAGGTTAATATAATTGTTTTAAGGGATTTTTGGAGTTTTCAATATAGGTAAAGGATGAAATGAGGTTTAAAAATGTAGTGTTTTAGGTCCCTCTAGGGTCAAAGAAACATGATATGATTTAGAAAATCAAATACTTGGGTCTATAGGTAAGAAAAATGAGGTTAAGCCTAATCTTACACATGTGACTAAGTCATCTAAAGTGTCTCATTCAGTTATAACTGGATGAAAATATTATATATTTCAAAATGTAACTGAATTACCTCATTCTGTCTAGATATGAATCAAACAAATGTGAAGGCTTCAAGAAGTATTGAAGGAAAACTGAGCTTGTATTTGTTTTCACATGTAATTTTGGATGATTTTGTGTTTTGTTCTTGTAAGGTTATGGTCATTGACTCTTGTAATTTGTATTCGTAAATGAAACATGACTGATAAATCTTTAGATTGTGTGTTTTTTAGAAACATAGACTTCACTATTGTGTTATAGGATGAGTGGTGATCCTTGAGCAATGTAAGAGGTTTTTTTGTTCAAGATATTTCAATATATTAAAGATGTGCCATTTGAGGCATAGGGCTTAGCTTGATAGCATTGAGTGAAATGGAATTATGAAAAATAGTGAGGAAGACTTGTGTCTAACTAGAACTATGGAATGTGCAAGAGAGTTCTATTTAGCTAAGTGAGTGATTGAAGTTGTTAGTAAGCCAATACATGGAGAAGAAACAATAAGATTGTGATTTCTTGCATGTTAGGGTTCTATATAAATCCTTAATTTCCTGTGTGTTTTGAAGATTTTTATGAATATTTGTTGGATGGTTAAAACACGTGAATGGTATAGATAGAGGTGTTTTATAAAGGTTTGTAAGGAGATTTTTGCATACCCCATGTTCCAAGTGTGTATCACCAAGAGCTAATGAAGAATTAGGAGAATATTGTATTCTCTACGATTAAATATATTGAATATATTCATTATAGGGATCTAAGTGATGATTTTTAGTGATACTTTCCCAGATCAACACTATATTACTCTATTCTAGCAGAGGAAACACTTCTTGAGTGCAAGTCGATCACCTACAGTTAATTCAGGGAGAAAGAGTAAGGAGAAATGGAAATACAATTTCTTCATAATTTACTAGTAAGCTTCAACTTTGAAAAACCTTAAGATAATCCATTGTGCTAAAATTGAATTTATAAATTGATCTTGTGGAAATTTAATGCTAAGTTAGTTTTCTCGGGCATATAGAGTCTCTACAATTAGGGTTTGTAGAAAAAGAGTTATAGAAAGTTCAAAACTTGTAATTTTAATCCAAAATTTGTAAGACACAATCATGAGGGGATCCCTAAGATGTTGAAAGAGTAAATTTTGACTTTCATTGGTGAAACAACAATAAAGATATGACAGTCCCCGATCAAACAAATAAACAAATAGTTGCTAGGCCTAATTGGAGGGGGCATTTATCAAAGGAAGAATATGATAAACAAGGAGTTTAAACTTGAAACTTTGAACAATGAATGATGAGAATAATGGGTGTGTGAATCAACCCTTCATATTTTAGTGGCCTACATCCTAACATATACAAGAAAATCCTTTCTCTAAGACCTAGTAAGGGTGTTGAGCCAAAATACAACAGGAAGTAGAGATAGTTCTATAAAGAGTTAGACCCTCAAATTTTAGATACATATCTAAGGTGATAAGAGAACACTAATGTATTTTATGAAGTCTCAAAGACACATCTATAAGGTTATACCCACGTATGAACCAAGAATGCATTATCTCAATAAGGACACCATTGATAAACAGATAATGTGAGCATATTTATTGTTTAGAATACATTTCTACAATAAATATAACTTTGTTTTGGATGGTGTAGTAAGGGATAATCCCTAATAAGTCTCAATAATACCTAAAACCACAAGGTACATGTTTGAATCAAGGAGCTAGTGGAGGAACAATAAGGATAAAATTGGGAACAAGAGTAAGTTGAACAACTCTCAACTCATGAAATTTTGTGTAACTAAAATTGAGCTGGTATGATGCTCAAAAATTAGGGTAAGGGACCTAGTGATCCATTAAATGTGAACTTTTTAGTTATAGAAAGAAGTAAGCCATGTTAGGATTGCAAGAGATCCTATATTATAGAGTAAGAGTGAAGAATTTGCTTGAATATTATTGGTGAAGTGAGTATATGATTTTATCCTTAATTTTTACTTTCATTAAAAATGACCAATATAGGAGTCAAACGATGAGGATGATGAAGAGTATGAAGAGTTTTATCTTGACCCACATAAACCTTGGAAGTCCATGCACACAATTTTTCAAGTAGGGAAAGGTGGTAAAATAATTGTTTGTATGGGAATGTATGAAATATTCCTAGTCATAAGGAACTCCAAAAATAATTATAATTTGTCTTATTTATCCGTACGTAAGATCCACTCATTGATCTTCCTAGTAATTTCATAAACAAGGTTCCAAAAGAAGAGGGTGATATGTTGATGCTCACGTAAACTTATTTTCTTTCGAGACACAAGCGGAGAGAGGAACTCCAAAAGATTTTTGAGGAAGTGGTGCATTATAATCTTCATAATAGAAATGAATCCAAAATTCAAAGGGAAAGGGTGAATAATCTAGAGGTGGAGCTTAAAGAAATAATAAGTAACTTGTTTGACTTACAAAGAGAGCATAATGTCCTAAAGGACAAGTATGAGTGCACAAAATCTAAAGATTGTTTTTGGGTGACACCATTGTTTTCCATGAGCTAATCTCATACCAATGCACCTGCTCATAGAGGGTGAGAAGATAGATGAATTAGAGTAGTTGTTAAATCTATTATTCAAGAAAGTTGAGGCTAATAGAGAGTGGGTCAAACAACTAAATGAAAACCAAGATAACATACAAATTGTTTGTGGAAATAAACTTGAAGCATGTGAGACCCTCGCTAATGAATTGGAAGAAAAATCCATGCATGCTTGACAAACTACTAAATGGTTTTTTCAAACATACCTGAATTATAAGTGCGCGCATGTGAGAAGAAACAACAAGAAAACATGCTTAGAAACCCAAAAAAAGATGATTACCTTGATAATAAATCTTGAAATAAGTTGATGAAAGAGTATGAGAGGGTTAGTGAAGAAGATTCTAAGAAACATGAAGAAGTGAAGAAAATATTGAAGAGTTAAGCTCACTCACCAAAACGTTGAAACCAAGTTGCAAGTTGTGCACATAGAACTAAGCACAAAGTTCAAGGAACTACATAAGCTACAACCAATGTCAAAGGCACAAGGGTTTTTACTAAGTATTTTCGAGTTGGATAATCTAACCCTTCTCATCCAAAATTGGAAAGTGCATGAATATTTTCTCAAATACAAAGTTCTAAAATTGTTTTAATAATCAATAAAAGCATTTCCTAAGGGAAGAAAACAAAATTAGTTCTTTCATTATTTGTTCTTTACATTATTTTTGTTCGTCACACCATTAAAGTGAAAGATATGATCTTCAAATTTCCTCTTTCCTATACCATTATACTTTCTTGACCATGGACAAATTAGATGCATGAAATCACCTCATATACATGCGAGTGGGTAAAACCACCCTACTTAAACTATGTGTACAATATTTAAGGCAACAAAAAATATGGAACTTCGAATACTTTTGCAATGTCTATAAATATCCACTCTCAAGAACTACCCTCTGTCTAATTTTGAGAGTATTAATACTTTAACTACCTCATCAAATCCCTTTAAGGATATAGTGGGTATCAAAATATTTTTGAGAAAATTCCACCTAATGTCCCAAACTAATATGATGATGATCTTGATGATATCAATGTAAAAATCAAGACTTATGACCTTCTTCATTCGATCATTTCTTAGTTTCCCCTTCTCTACATCCTTATTCTAGAAATAATGCAACATATGTGATTCCCATAACTTTATGTTTTTCTTTTCCTTATACCAAGGATCTATATTATTCACTTACCAATGAATGTTTCATTGAATCCCTTAATATTGATATCACTACAACCAAGTATGAAAATGACTATTCATTTGACAACCCCTTATTGCTTAGATACACATAATCTTAGAATGTGGAGGTCCTTCGATACCAACATGCATTACACTCTTATTTTAGAATTTATAATTCTATGTCTTCCTAGAATCCTTAGAATCATCCTTTAACCATAGCATAAAAAGGATCCATTCTTCCCCCTTATGAGCCTTAACTCCTTAAAAGTAAGATGACATATTATGACTTTGAACTTAGAAAGAATGACATGTTGGATGAAGTAAAAAAATTTATCTCATGTATTTTTGATCCTTCCTATAACCTAATGTCTGATTCAAAATGTTCATTGACTCCTCCAGCTTATCTCTACTATCCCCGACACACCCTTTCCTTTACCTTCATCCTTATCTCCTTTCACATTGACTACGACTCCCCAAAAAATAGGTATTGTTATGAAAAATTCATGATGTATTGAATATTAAATCCTATAAGAATCATGTGAAGAATCTTGAAGCTTAAGTGAGTAAAGAGAAGAAAATATGACTATATGACCTTCTTCTTCTACTCTCTCATCATAGGATTTTTCTCTCACTCGATGATAAGTTTCACATGATTAACTGTAAGTGTAAGGAATCTAAGGTTTCAAATCCACTATACACTAAGAACTTATCCACATCTTTAACTTTGAAGCTAGTCACCAAATTTTTTGATTTCCCATTACACACACACACACACACACACACACACACACACACACTTTAGACCGACTAAGGTACAAATTCCCCACTTTAAATATTTCCAAGTGAATATCCCCCTCCTTTCATCCATAACCTATCACCATCTATGATTGACATGTGTAAATATATCATGTCATGGATTTCCATGAAGATGGATGAGTTTATGGTGGTTTAATGTAATAATATATGTCAAAAGGTCTCTCCGATCCTCAAAACACCAAGACATAATGATTCATTGTTATGTACCTTAGGATATGATATTATAATTTATATGGGTTGATT
>CM031235.1:282719825-282772193 GCA_018340775.1 Taxus wallichiana var. yunnanensis
AATAGTATTCTAAGGCCTACATGATGGTGAAATAATATTTTTCACAACACTTTGGTGCATCATGTCTGCAGTAGTTTTTCTCAAGCATAGGTGGAGTAAAAAATCAAAAATCTATTTTTTCAAGAATCAAATGGAATAATAAAGATATGATACTACCACCATTGGATTTATAAGGCCATTTCTAGTAATTATCATATAAAATTTTTCCAAATAATTCCATCAGGAGCTCAAGTTATCACTATTGCAAGTTCAAGACTTAGCCAAATTTTTGGGAGGACACGTGTCAGCACCAGGAGCTTGGCGGGATTTTGTCCCTCACGTCCCCCAAGGTCAAGGACATCAAGGTTGGAAAAAATTTTCCAGCCCCTTGAATCCCTCTCAGCCCTCATATGACCTCTTGGACCCTCATGTGACCTCCAGACTTGACAGTTCAACCCCCAGGTGCTTTTTTGAAGCATTCATCCCCTACCGTCGATCGGGCGCCACGTGTCAGCTCCAGGACCACTGTGGAATTTGATTTCCCTTATGCACTTGAGGTGGGGACATCAAACCTTTAAAAATGTTCCCATCCCCTATGGGAGTCTTTTGGACACCCACGTGACCGCAGTTCAACCCCCAGGTGCTTATTTGGAGCGTGCATTCCCTGCCGTCGGATCGGGCGCCACGTGTCATGCTCTTGACCACCATGGAATTTTATGTCCCTTATGCACCTAAGGTGGGGGACATCAGACCTTTAAAAATTCACCCATCCCCCATAGGGAGTCATTTGGACACCCATGTGACCTCCTTTCAGCTCTTAGTGCTTTAAATCAACTTTTTCCTCCTTCATTCCCTATCGTTGGATCTAGTGCCACGTGTCACCATCTTGCTCATTGTGGAAATTGATGTCCCTCACATCCCTGAGGTCAGGGACATCAAGCATGGAAAAAAATGCACCCAAGCCCTACCTATGCATATCTTTTTGAAATTTTTCCAAGTGCCACTTTTTTTTGCTTCTAACTTCTAACAGTTGTATGTGCACTTCATTCCTCCATACTTCCTCTGTAACTTTCTTCCATCACTCCACCATTGCAAGAACTCAAACCAGACCTGCTAAAAATTCACTCCCCTCCCACTCCATGAAATCATGTAGGTATCAGAAGGAATCCTCATCAAACACAGAAGGAGAAGCATAGAGCACAGAAGGAGAAAACGGAGAAAACTCCATAGCCATGAAATGAGAAGTTGAAGAAATCTCCCAAATGGATGCATGAAACAACAAGATATATTTTTCTTCTCATTCCTCTACCCAAGGCCATCAAGAATACACCTTCAAACTCCCCCCATGTGCAACAGAGCATCCACAATGAAGAAATCTCCTTTCCGGCTCAACGAAGAAAGAAGTGGATTTCCCGTCAAACCGGTTGTTGGATCGAAGTAAGATTGCACGTGAAGCACAAAGAAAAAACCCACATCAAAAATACAATTTTCTTTGCAAATGGAGGAGAAAACCAAACCTGCAATTTTGAGGTCCATTAATGGTTGTCATACCTAGAAGCATTGTCAAGTCTGAAAATTAAAACTTTAAAATCTCTAGACTATTAAGCGGGTCGGCACTGAAATTTCAAAGGAGGATATTGGGAAAAACCCATATTAAAAATTTTATTCCATGTCAATCCAACTCCTAGAGGCAACTTTCTAAAAATAGTAGGTATACTACATAGGAACTGCTATTTTTTGGAATTCGCGATAGAAGAACCTGCAAAGAAGATGAAGACATTGGAGGTGCACTTCACCGAGAATCCACCAGAATGGAAATTTTTGGCACTTAGTAAAAATAGTAAGTGTGCCCTCGAGCACTGCTAAAAATAGAAAGTTGATCTAGAAGGAACGAGGAATGCAAGGATAAAGAGGAAAACTGAGCCGCAACATCCAATTGAAGATCGGGGACTTGATTTCTCATACTTACTAAAAATATTAAGTTGATTTTTATAAGGGAGATATGAAGCCAAAGTGGATGGGTCAGAAGCCTTCTCAGGATTACGAAGTGGAGAACAATCAGAGAATGGAGCCAAGTCCACTGTAGCAACTCATCCTTCGGCATAATTCTTCTTCTTCTTCTTCTTCTTCTTCTTCTTCTATCTCTCTCGCTCCTCATACGACACTCTCTCTCTCTTCAATGTTATATTTTTGCATTGAGGGTTGCACTTTTTAATATGACTTAAATGACTTTAGAAATATAATGTAAATTAAGTCACCTTACTATTATAAAAGGAATTAAATATTTAAAGTGGAATATGAATAGTCTTAAGTCATATTAAGGTATTTGAAAGGTCATTAGGAAGACGATAAGTCACCTCTCATTCTATAAATTGTAACGCCATTCCCATTTCAAAGGGTTGGTGATTGATTTTGTAAACTCAAGAGTGTATTGAGAGAACAAAGGAGATAGCCAAATTCTTCCATTCCCCTCCACTCTCAAATTTCTTCCATTCCCACACTATGTAAAAATTCTGCTTGAGCTTCAATAAAGGAAGAAGGAATTTTAGCCTCTTTGATTGAGGAGTTTATTGGTACTTTGTGTTCATTAAGCTCTATTTAGTCTTGTTGTTGTTTTGCAGATTTGTTTTCTTCTGAAATTCAAGTGCATGTGATGAAACTTCTGACTAGTGTGCACAAGTCTCTGATTTTCTACTTGCAACATTGGTTCTCCTGTTAGGAAATATATATTAGTGCTCCATTTGTATGGGTGAATAATAATTACATGTGTAATTATTATTATGGTAAATTAGTGAAAGTACATTTACTATGTAAATGTAAATAGTAAATGTAAAATGTGGTTAGTATGTGGTAAGTTAGTAAGTTAGAATAATAAAACAATTAGTATTGTTTTATTATTATATTGGTGAAGGTTGAAACCATATGGATGTATGGTTGTACATGAAGACAAATGTTGTTGTAAGGATTGTTATTTTACATCTCCTATATAATGGAGTGTAATGAAATAGTGAATGAATAATGAAAATATAATATAGAGTTGTTAATTTCAATTATTATGCTGTAGCTATTTCATGGATTCTTTGTATTAGATCATTAATTTCTACATTTGTACCAGAGAAGCGGGGGTAAATATGTCTCGAAGATGATCTCGTAACTTTTGTTTCGCGATCTGGGTTTCTCCAAAATTTTGCGTGTGAAACGATCTATTATACAGAAGCTACAGAAATTTCAGCAAACCCAGTTCACGCTTGGGAGAAACGTGTAATTTACTATACAAACATTGATCACTCATTGTTTTTTGAAGAAATCAGAGAATCAAAGGTAATTCAAATCTACATTCAATTTTTTTTTGGATATTTAGATTCAGTAAAATGGATACACCATTAGATAAATTTAATGGGCTGAACTTCCATACATGGAGAGTAAAAATCCAGATGCAGTTAATGAATAAAAATCTATGGAGGATAGTAGATGGAAAAGAAAAAAACCTACAGATGTAAGTAAAATTGTAGAATGGGAAACTAGAGATGACAAAGCCAAAGCAATAATTGGACTTGGTCTTTCAGATTTTGAATTACATCATGTAGATTTAGAAAAATCTTCTACAGAAATATGGGATTTACTAAACAAAACTTTTGGGGCTAAAGCGAATAATGCAAAATTCTCTTTAAAGTTGCAATTATTCAAATTGAAAATGAATGAAGAAGTCACAATGTCAAGTCATATAAATGAATTGAGATCTCTTCTTAGACAACTAGCAGAAGTTAAAGCTCCTGTTGATGATGAAGATGCAAAAGCCATATTATTAAACAGTTTGCCATCCAAGTACAATAATGTTGTCTTTACTCTAGGGCAAATGTCTTCTCAGTCATTAGAGGGCATGATTTCAGCTCTCCTAGCTGAAGAGAAAAGAACTAAAGAAGATGTAGAAGAAGAAACTGCATTGTACCTAAAAAAGAAGTACAAGAATTTCTCCAAAAATAAGGAGGAAATTGAATGTTTTTACTGCAAGAGAAAGGGGCATAAAACTCCATTTTGTAAAAAACGAGCTCGTGATCTTCTAAATGGAACAATCAAAATGGAAGAAGCAAATATGGGCATAGACGATGAATCTGATTATGAGGAAGAACAAGTAAATGAAGACAGTGGCTCTGAAGACTTCTTGTTCTGAGCATGAAACCGGAGGCAGGAGGCATCGGAGGTTGGAGGTCATTCAGCGACCTCTCGTCGTTGCCAACGACGGGGCCGCATATCAGCTTTGGTGACAGGTGTGTGTGCGGTTTGATTTTAGTGCTTCCAAAGTGTGGTGTGCCTCGGTTTGCGGTGATCCTGTTTTGATAATAAGTGGAAATTTTACATTAAGGGGGAAACATGATCCAATGTTCCATTTCCATTATGTCACTTTTTTCTATGTATGTCATTTAGAACATATTTGATGAATTTCCTATGTTATTCCTGCGATGAGATAGTGATGAGAGTTGTTGATCTTCACTGCATCATCATGATATTGTGGTTGTTAGTTATCCGAAAAACTATCCGCAGAGGCTGTTGACCTTGTCCTCAAAACCATCTCATTGTGTGGTTGTTGGTTAACCACTTGGAAAACCATCCGAGGTTGTTGGTATTGTCCTTGAAACCATCCGATCATGAGCATGCTACGTAGCGGCACGTTGCGGTAAAGATAAAGCAAGTTTTCCCATGTTCGCACTAAGGGGGAATGTTAGGAAATATATATTAGTGCTCCATTTGTATGGGTGAATAAATTACATATGTAATTATTATTATGGTAAATTAGTGAAAGTACATTTACTATGTAAATGTAAATAGTAAATGTAAAATGTGGTTAGTATGTGGTAAGTTAGTAAGTTAGAATAATAAAACAATTAGTATTGTTTTATTATTATATTGGTGAGAGGTTGAAACCATATGGGTGTATGGTTGTACATGAAGACAAATGTTGTTGTAAGGATTGTTATTTTACATCTCCTATATAATGGAGTGTAATGAAATAGTGAATGAATAATAAAAATATAATATAGAGTTGTTGATTTCAATTATTGTCTGTGTAGCTATTTCATGGATTCTTTGTATTAGATCAGATTAATTTCTACATCTCCTACCTCAATTCTCACTCCCTTTCCCATTTCTAGACAAAGTCTTCCTAGCGAGATTGTTAGCTTTGCGCAGGTCGTGGCATGCCTGTTGGATCCCCGATCGAAAGGCCACCATAGCAATCCACATTTTCTCATGCATGCACATATGGTAGCTACACCGGTTAAGTAGAGGGACTTAGATTCCCAAAGCGTTGGCAAGAAATCCACAAGTTTGTCCACCCGACAAATTTTCTTGCCAACAGTGCACAGCTTTCAGTGTATTTGACCATGTTAACCACCTCTAACTATTTGAGTATCGATGACATAGAGTCAGATAGAGGGGTAAATGCACGATGTTTATACTTAGGGGCTGGAGGTCCCTTAGCTAGTTTCAAGGGAGCGGTTTTGAACCACCTACACCCATTTAGAATCAATAATACTATCACCTATGACATTTTTGTTCTTGTTTGGAACGAACTTTGATTTTTCAGTAGGCTTTGAATCGTGATTAGGTTTTGAATCGCGGTTATCTTGCGAGAAGGGTTTCAAAGTCCCTTTTTTAAAAATGCTTTTTCTATTTTTCTACCTTGTTCTATAACCTCCTCGAATGTATTACCACAATGCATTTGCAAGTGGAAAGTGATCTCGAGGTGTAAGTTGGGTACAAAGATGCTGACTAACTATTTCTCGATATAGAGAAAGGGAAGCAACTAGCTAACCCTCACCATCTTTGTAAGAAACTAGAAAAGTTCTCATTATTATGTTGTTTTGTGTTGCATAAGTCAATCATAGTAACGTCATTCTCCATGTTGAAGGAGAAGTGGCATACAAATCTTTCCACCAATTGTGGCCATGTAGAGATGGATCCTTTTGGTATATGTAAGAACCACTCGAGTGCTTGACCCCCTAAACTCCACAGAAAAGGCATATAAGATAGTTGTCACTTGAACACAACCTCTTGGAAAGCCATGAAGAAGTCTTTGACATGATCCCTTAGATCACCCTTACCCTTGTATTTGTCAAATTTTGACAATCAAAGTGTCTAGGGAAAGGGACTTGTAACATAGCCCTATCGAAAGGATACAGACACAACTCTTTAAATTGATATTTCTTATTAGGTCCTAACTTACCTTCTTGTAAGGCAGTAAGGGTGTTCTTCATGGATAAGAACTCTTGATCAAAGAGTTGGCCCTATGTTAATGGGTTGGGTCTATACAAGCTATTAAGTCTAGTTGTTTCACCATCATCATTATCTGTGTATAACTCTTCATATGGTTCGTTGTACTTGTCTTGATGAGGAGTCTTAGTATAAAACTCTTGATGTGAAGCCTTAGGTTTTTCTTATCTAGGAGTCTTAGTATAAAACTCTGGATATGAAGCTCTAGGTTTTTCTTGTCTAGGAGTCTTTGTTGATTCCTTATTAACATGCAAAGCCAATATTTCCAATTGGCGAGAAAGGGCTTGTATTTGTTGTTCTAAAGTAACCTCTTGGGTTGGTATCTCTTTACGAGTTTCACAAGAGGGAGGTTTCTCATGATTAGCATGTTCTTCATGATCCTCATAATGTATTTTGACAATGGGGATGTGATATCCGCCATCATTTTGAGAAGGTACTTCTTCCTCATTCCTTTGGCCTAGGAAGTAGAAGCATGTCTCTGGGTTTAAGATTTCATCAATGTTACGTAGAAGACACTCTACTTCTTCTTCTCCTTGAACCATGCCGACAAGAAGAGAGGGATCAACCATAGATGGAAACTTGGCCCCTAACTCTACAATGCGCATAAGAACCTCATTTCTATTTTGGAACAAAAAGTTATCAATTTGGGAGGACTAAATTCAAAGTCCACCCGAGGAGAATTCTCCTCACCACCACTATGATCAACCATAACGTTGTCTTCAAAAAGTGGATTTAATTTGTCATTTGTAAAGGTATTTTACCCTAATTTACGATGCCCCATTCTTTTCATAGGAGGCATAATGATAAAAAAATTTGCTAAGGTTGATTAAAATGGACCCTAGGTAAAACCGAGTAGCGTAACGACGTAAAGTCATCACAAAGAATGTCAAATAAAGAATGGTAACAAGTCCAAAGGCAATATGCACCAAGGACACCAATGAATAAATAATGACACAATTGAAAAGGTATGTGTAGCAATAAGTATCTAGGACACAACGATCAAGTACAAGACTATGATCCAATCACAAAATAGTTACTCCCATAGGTTTAGTACAAGATAGTGATAACACAATATCACCACTTAGGTCAAGTTTAAAATAAACAAGACCTAAATACTAAGAAGGTGTTGACGTGATCTCCCAACAAGGTATACTAAAACAAGTTTTTAGAAACAAAGTCCAAGTTATGAAAAAGGAGGCTACAAATGCGAGCAGCGCAACAAAAACACTATTTGAACAAATTAATCAAGTTTTATGGAAAAAGCAAAATTTTAGTATCGAAATGATATCACCACAATGCGAGTAGAGTAATGATGCTTTTCAAAACTCAAGGCAATATTGGGATCAAAAAATAAGTGTTAAGTATATCAAGAAGTTATTTATGCGAGTAGCGTAACAATACAACTTAGAGACTTAGATCAAGTTTCACAAAGGAAACAAGATGTAAGCATCAAAACTGTATGGCTATAATACGGAAGCGTAATAACTCAAAGGAAGTCAATGAAGAGACAACCTAACTACAATGAAGTCTCGATATGGGTATCGAGATGATGGCTACCAAGATACAAAGACATACCAACACACTTTCAACACTTATTATCACAATCGCAATAAGGAAGGATGTAAGCGGGTGCAAAAGTGGTGGACACAATATTTGATAGCACTACGTAAATATGTTCTCTTTTGTCCCAAAATGGGCAACAAGACAACAAAGGAGTAGACCAAGTGGTGATGAAAAATACTAGGCGTAACTTTGGCAGAGTTTCACCTTGTCTTAGGACAAGTGAAAAACTAGGAAAAAGTAACACTTCGCAAGTTTCATGATGAATAACACTAGGCTCCAACTTCAATGGACTTGCCTCTTATTCAAATAACAAGGTTATGACTCAAATACGTTTTCACTTTATGAGAGCTCTGTAGAATGCGATGGATAAAGTCTAGTTGGCTCCAAGCCACAAGCTTCCTATTGTTTCACTCTCTAGGTGTCACAAACTATCTCTCGAGTGCGGTTTGCCAAGAAAGTCGCATTGAATAAATCAAGGAGTATCCCGGATTTACTTTACCCTCTTTGATACAATGAGCAATAAATTGCGTTCAGTTATATCTCATTGGGGTCGTTTGAAGATAATTTTGACGTTAATCTCACAAAGGTGTACTAGTCAGTTGGGTAGTAGAGCACTTCCCGTTTCATTCACCATTTCTCTCAAGGTGTGAACTACTTTAGGGTTCTTAGGGTAATCCTCACAATTATTTTTATGGCTTATGCCAAGATAATTCCCCCAGTTTAAAGTGAACGAGCCGTAGCTCTTAACCGAAACCTGCAAATACAGTGTGTTGAATAAAGTGGTGTGTTTTTTATCTTTCAGATTAAGAAATGAGGTTTAGAACACCATTGACAACTTACAACACACATGTAGTTAGAGTTCTATTTAGATCCCAAGTCTTTGGCAAGCGTTTAAGTCATGCACACAAATGATTTTAATAATTTCCAAAATAGAAAGTGAACAAAAGTTGTTTTTGATTCTTAAGATCATCCAAGGACGCAAAAGAAGAGCATACGAAATGATTTGATTCAACTAGATAAATGTAAAGGAAAACTTTAAATCAAATGAACTTTAAACAAAACTTGATAATTTGTTCATTCCTTTAAGCCAAAAATGAAAGATTAAGTTTCCAATTTAACCAAAATGTTAGAAAATGAAAACTAAAAGTTGTTTTTGATTCTCAAGATCACCCTAAGGTGCAAGAGAAGAGCATACACAAACTTCTAGCCTAACTTGCATAAAGCATGGAAATAAAAGCATTCATCAAAACTTAAGCAAATTTGTTAGAAATCGATTAGAAATGTTAAACACTTGCAGAAAACAATTAGGAAAAACCTGTAACCAACAAAAACACAACAAATCAGAAATTCAAATATCCAAGTTAGTGTCAAATATTAACTGATCACGGTAGCATGTCCCTTTGAACAATAGTGTGGCCCTTGTAACAGCAACGCATCCCCTCGATAACGCCGACATGGCCTTCAACATAGTAACGCTACTTTGAAGAAACACAAACTGGAAACAAAACAATGATACACCGGCATGTCCAAAGAAACACCTACACAACCTTTATGACACCAACACGGATCAAGACACACAGAGCCAAAAAATAGTGCAATGTATACACCGCCAGAGAGAGACACCTACACTCCCCTTATAACAAAAAAGCGCCATTGTAACACCAGCATGGCCTTTGTAACATCAATGCATGACTTATAACAGCAGCATGGAGCAGGATAACACCATCGTGGGCTTCTTGTACATGAACAAAACATGGGAATTTTGACAAAAATTTGTCAAAAAGCTCAAAACTTTCTCAATTTGGTCCAAATTTGACAAAGACCTCACCTCCTTTGATCCTGCAAAGAGCACAAAAACAAATCAATCCTAACCAAACTAGTTAAGAAACTTCATATTTATCTAAAAATGCAAAAAGGGTTAGTAATCAAAAATTTGAAACTAATCTAAAAAACTTGAAAATGAATGCAACAAACAATGGAGTATATCCCACCGGGCATGCCAAATGTGTTTATCTAAACTTTGTAAAGCTAATTAACATAGACTAACACCTAGTAGTCTAAATAGCTAAGCTAAAATCTAACATGGAACCATCATGATCATAGCTTATTGGAATGCTCAAATGAATTAAACATGAAATTACCTATCTAATTACAAACATTCCTACTTAGTATGTATGATTGCCTTTAAAATGGACCTATGAAGATCACAAGCAATCAAATTTGTGTTGTTGCTTCAAGATGGTGAAAGGATCTCTCTAAGCAATGGCTACAAGGCCATGTTTAGATCTTCCTTTACTAACCAAACATGAAGAAATAGATGATCAAGTTATTCCAAATTAATGGAGAAGGCTCTTAAATCATATGTCTTATATGAGATACTATTCAAAGTATGGTGTAAGGTGTGAAGGTAGGAGCTTGGTCCTTTTTATAGCTTTCTATTTGGGAGAAGCTTGCAACTTGGTGCATGTGGGACAAAGCCCAAAGTAGAAATACAAAGGATAAGCTTGTTAAGAAGAATTAACAAAGGATGTGCAACTCATGGGAGTTGGAAATGGTATTAATTAATCAAATAAGACTAATTAATAGGCTAGAATAAGCTTTTTAGGCTATTTGAAGTGATTGGGGTGATTTTGAATGGTTGGAAGAGGGGTTTTTAACCAATAAAAGGGTTTATTGATTAAATACAAGGGTAAATAGGCTTAATTAACTAATAATAGTTAATTATTTGATTTGAAGAGGATTATAACTAACGAAGTGTCGTTAATTGACATTCGAATGTGATAAAGGTTAGTTAATTAATGAAGTGTCGTTAATTGACCAAAATAGAGGAAACATTAGTTAATTAGCGAAAATGACTAATTATAACGGAAATGATGAGATAGAGAATAATTAGTACCACTTGACATTAAAATTGCGGAAGCATATTTTAGGTGTCTACAATGGGATGTGATTCACTTGGCATTGTCATCTGCAGGGAAACACATCTTGAAAACAGATTGATTAGATGAAAACAGAGTGATAAAATGACTAATAGTATGTAAATGTAATTAAAATGATAAAATGACGAAATTGTTGGCGATTCAACCGAATATGTGGCAATTATCGTTAAAAGATGAAATCTTAGAATGATTAAGAAAAAGGTTGAGTTTGACTAATAGATGATGTTTAAAGGACTTGATAATGCAAATGACAGAAGATACTTACCTTTGACTATGTAAACAAGTGTATAAAGCTAAGGAAGCCTTACAAAGATTTGTGGATGCTCCAAAGGATGAATTGATGTGATGAAAGTGTTAGGATGCTTGTAGTGGTGTCATCTTGGTCTTGAACACAACAGAGATTCATTAAGAACTCGAGTCAAGATCTATTTCAGAGAGATTTTGTGATCTATTTTATAATCATTTGTCCCATAAAAGTGGAGAAACCCACTTGGAAGTGGTTTCAACCACTTCCAAATAGGGTTTTTCAGGTTTTGATTCGATTATAAATGGTTGGGGAGGTTTTTGGGAGGTTAAGAGGTTGGGTGGTAAGGGTAAAAATGGGTTTAGATAGGCTAAGGGTGGTTAGGGAGGTTTAGGATAGGTAAATGGGTTTTACGGTGGGGTAAAACATGATTTTATGGGGGTGGGGTGATGGTTTAGGGTAATGAGATAGGTTTAGGGATTTTCAAATGAGGGTGTGAGGGGTGTAGCCAGAAATAGTGTCTACAAGATGTTAGTAGAGTTCATGGTGAACGGAGGATTAAAAATATACACTAAAATAAGTGAATATACACTTTGAAAAAATAGTAGTTCAACAAGCATGTTTGAAAAAACATCAGTTCAAATTAGAAAACGTTTGTCGGTTTGTTATGTTAGCTAAACTCAAAAGTATATCAATAATGTAACTATAGATACAACAATAGCATTATATATTCAATAACATGACTATAATTTGAAACTATAGAACGCATGCACGAAAAATTAAAAAAACAAAAAAAAAAACCTATTTTTTAGACAATCACCACACCATATTAGCAAATTCATGGTGATTTAAGGATTAAAAGAGTGCACTAAATTAAGTGAATATATCATTAGTTTAACGTGCATGCTTGAAAAAACATTAGTTCAAAAGATAACTCGTTTATCAATTTATATGGTAACTAAACTAAAAATATATCTAAAAATGTAAGTGTATATTCAAGAATAAAACCCATATATTTAATAATAGTATTGTATATTCGATAACATAACCGTATTTTAAAATTGTAGATGTGTGTGTGAAAAAAACATGGTTTTTGGACATTTACTATATACCATAATAGTAGAGATCGTAGTAAGGAGGCATAAAATAAGACACTTAAATAAGCAAATATGAGTCGAAAAACATTAGTTCTGCATGCATGCTTTGAAAAAACCTTTTTGGGGACATTTGCAACACTATATTAACAAAGTTTGTATTGATCGGAAGATTAAATAAGAACATATATTGAATCAACTCGGTATAAAATGAATATACGTTTGTAATCCTAGTATTGTTTTCCAATTCACTCATTGCATGAAACCCGCAAAGAAAAGATCCAAATAATTATGTAAACAAACTCACCTCATGAGCCACTTAACAATTTGAAGTAGAGTGCGAGATAGAGCAAGAATCCACCATGATTCCATCCGCATGCAGTTAGTTTTAAAACTCTTTATATCGTCATTGGTTCATCTTCTCGTTTCCTAGTGCGCACTACCAAATACAAAGGGTAACAATTAATGGCAAACATTAAATATAATTGTATTGGTGTGTAGTTCAGAATGACAATGGAAACTTGAACAAGAGTGCGATGTGAAGTGAAGTGAATTAAACGAAATTATTTTTGTTTATGTGCGGAATGAATTTTGCTCGCACACCACGCGGTTGCATAAACCTTTTTACAAGGAAGAGTTATTGGTCGATTCCTTGTAGAATTTTGACCTTTTAAAGGGTCTAAGATGTTAAACCCGCCACTTAACCCGTCATATTATATCAAAGTGGGCATCATAACAGTTATTAAATTGTAAGAAAATTTTCATGACGATAAATTTTTTTCTTCTTTCCTACTTCCTATAATTTTTTATCAAGACACCGCTAGTGCTCATTGACTAGCGTCTTTCCCTCTCAACCACGAACAACATCTTTTTATTAAAGTAACCTGTAAACATGGCTACTTTGTTACCATACCTTTAATTCCATGAAACTTCTTTATTATAAACCATTCAATTCAATTCATTGTCCCACCATTTTCAAAATTATTGCAAGCCGGGCACGGCAAAGCTTCAGCCCCGATGGTCAAAAAGGCCCTTTCTAGATGGATGGATGATTCCTTTACTACATGCATTTTTCCACTTGAAAGAAAGATGCAATGCAATGGTTACCTACCTGAGCCAGGAGAGCGTTGAAACTCTCCATCACATACGTTAAGTACTTATCAGCTGAAATTATTGGAATTATTCACTTGGTTTTTCTGTTTACTGCAGGATGCAATACTACCACAAGAAAGGAACAAAAAAACATTCCAAATGCCCTGAAAACATAACTATGTGTTATTATGCTGATAAATATAAAATAATTTCAAAATCTGAAATCTTCGAGCTTATAATGAAAGCCCCTGTCCTGACAAATTCAACGGAGAACAGTCATAAGTTCACAGAAGAACCACAAAGAGTCCTGATAGTAGACAAGCCGTGACCTGATAACTGACAAAAGTGTATATACACTATTTACCACCTGTTAAATGTTCAGTACAAACAAACAATAATAGAAACATTTTACTCTGACAAAGTTCATCCAGAGATGCCTGTTAATAATTGGAAGATGTGAAAAACACGCCAGAAATTAAATATTAAATAGTTGTCTTCGAGTTCTCTCTATGTAGATCTATTTCAAACCCAAAAACAAATTAACTACTGATATTCTATTGATTTTCCATTAACTATGGAAAAACTACGAGTGGCCTGTCCGCTTACAAAGAACCCAAAATCATATGGATAATCCATGGTTACATGACAACGACAATAAACAATGTTTTCACAAATGTTAACTTCTATTTCCAGGTGCTGAAAAGAAATTTCAGCCCGGCCCATTAACAACACATTACATACATGCATAAAACAAGTACAATTAATTGCAGAAGCCTAGGTAGCCAAATTTATCCTAACAATAAATGTATCCACACTGGTAACACATAAGAGTGCATGTTTAAGCTGCGGAGGTAAAAAATCCAAGCTTATGTCTGCGTCAAGGGAAGGAAAACTGAACAAATAATCATCGAGCTCTGCCCACATAGATGGAGAGAAGGATGGCGTGCTACACAAAGTATCTGATTCTGTCTCTGCCTCTGGCTCGGAATTACATCTACCTGAAGGAGCCTCAGGCCCACCAACTGAATTCATTACAGTGATGGTGGAATCATTGCTGCTATCAGAAGACGACGGAGTCTCAGATTTAACAAAAACAAAATCATGCTTCTTCACATCACCACCCATAAAGCCCAAATTCTCATCTGCACAGGTTGTTCCTTCCTCAGATACACATGATGATGCTTCTCTAGTACAATTTTCATTACCACTAGCACACACTGGTTGTTGTTCTTGTTGTTTCATGCTTTGACAAATTGCTTGCAGTTTGGCATCAACAGAAGACTGCAGCACAGGTTTGGCAGGAGAAAAGAGTGAATTCCCTAGCCAGGATGGGCTCGAGTCTTCTTGCAAAAGATGCTTGAAAGCTGGAAAATTTAGCCTGGCATGTTCACCCCTTAATTTGTAAGCTGCCTTGTCGTAGGCCATAGCTGCTTCCTCTGCTGTATCAAAAGTACCAAGCCAGAGCCTGGTTCTATTCCTGGGTAACCGTATCTCTGCCACCCACTTGCCCCAGTGCCTATGTCTTACCCCTCTATAAAGCTTGGTGGGTTTAGACACGCCAACACCAGTGCCATTGTGTTGTTTACCCACTTGTTTCATGGGTTGGCTTCTAGGGCCAAGCGCATCCCTCCACTGCCTCAATTGTGACTGATGTTGGTAGGCAATTAACTGCTCCTGCTGCTGCTGTTGCCATTGAAGCTGCTGCTGCTGCTGCTGCATCATCTGCAGCTGAGCTTGAATCTGCTGCACAGTGTACAACTGATACAGAGCCACAGGCTGCTGCTGCTGCAGGCTGGACCCAGAAATGGATTCCCCACAATGGCTGGCGGTGGTTTCTAGCCCTTGAAAATTTGGGCACCACACCAGACCATCAGGTTGGTTGTGTCCTTCTACATTAGGGAGAAAAGAGCAAGACCCATATGAAAAAGCAGGTCCAGAACAAGGCAACTGTCTCTCTTGAGCTCCTAGATTCTGCATACCACCCAACCCCATATCTCCATGTAAAGGAGAGGATGAGCTGGATGAAGATTCCTCGAGCAGCTCAGAGCTTGAAGCTGCGAAAACATTCTGTGCAAATGCCGTCAGCAACTCCTGGTCCATGAACAAGTCTGTGCTGCTGCAACTGCCAAAATCTACTCTACCTGCTGCCATGTTAGTATGATGATCAAACCTCTGGCCAAACTTGAAATTCTCCAAAGGAGTTCCACACCTCGGGTATTGCTGATTTGTTTCAAAATTCGAAATCAGACAAGTACCTGTGGTTGCCAGATCTATATGCCTATAAAACAAATACCAAGCCTACAAAAAAACCCCAAAAAAAACAGAAAAACCCAATTCAGAGGCAAGGTCAAAAACAATCTTGCCTGTATTAGGAAAAGGGACGAGGTCTTAAAAAAATAACCCCCTTCCCTTGAAGAGACTCTGAAATGATGCCTCTACTGGAACAATAGGATACTCCTATAATTCCTTATATGCACAATCTACCCCTAAACTGTCTGGATGAGGAATCAAGCCACAACCAGAGAACAAACAAAACCCAAAATATTAAAAACAGATCAACTACTTATTTTACAGAGAAGAATTGCATCTAATGGCTAAAAACAAGAAGGAAAAGAAAAGAAATAAAATTGGATCCGGATCTGAAACGCCCACAACTGCTGAACCTTTTGGGTATTAAAAACAGAAATCTCCGAGACTCTCAAATAAAAATTGGGACCCTCTGAAGAAGACGAAGAAAAAATACAGAACGGGATTCAAAGAAGCGGGGATTTACAGAGAAGGGGAATTGCTTCGCAACGCATCAACCAGATAAAAAACTCACGCTCACCTCTCCACTCATGAGTTCATGACTGCCCCCATCCATTATATACCGGACACAACAATTACCCAAACCACAGATTAATTAATTATAGTTTAACATTCCTAAGAAAGCGCTTAAAGTCAAAAAACACGTGGACCGCATAGATTGGGTCCGAAAGCGTAGGCACATATGCAGGCCGTTGATGTTGTATGCCACACATTCTAGACGTATATGCAATAAATATATGGGTGTAACAACAGCGACTGTGTATATATCTTTCCCGTTTAGCGGCAGCACGCGGTAAGTAACGCGTTTCAGACGAAAACTTATAATGCATTGCAAATGAACGTCTGGGTCCGATACAGCCGCAAAGTTCTCCCGGCGTGTAGCGTCATCTGACGCCGCGTGGGCCCGCTAATAATGAGTAGCCAATGCTTGCCCGCCACGCACTTTGACTGCTCGTGCACGCACACCTGCCTTTCACGCTACTGCCTGTTGGCTGTCAGAATCTGAGTACGTGTCGCTTGGCCATTGATGGATCGTGATGGCCACGTCGTTGTCTAATCGGATTGGGGCCGGGGGCATGGTGCTGGAAATTCAATCGCCTAACTACTTAATTTTAATTTTATAAAAAATCGGATAATTACAAATATTAGTGAGTGGTAAAGGAATAAAGTTGAGGCACCAAAATTCGGTGGGTTGATTCTTTACTTAACCATGTGTAAATGTTTCGCCCTCTTCTAGAACATCCTCAATAATCGTGTGGGAAGAGGGGTTTGGCATTTTCTACGTAGCCCTCGGGATGAAATTTGACGGTTCTTTGTACGTTCTTTTGATGTTTTAGCCGTGAGATATTTGTAAATTTTGAGATCACTCACTCAAACTTACAAATTTGAAATACGATCAATGTTATTTTTCCATACATCTAGATCAAAATTACATTGATATATGTAAATGTATATTAATAATTGTTGAAATAAATGAAAACGACCATTCTATTTTTATAAAATATTTGTAGGGTAACAGTAATAAATTGTTGTCGGTTAAAATTTGTGGTCATCAAATTTAAAGCCTACTCATAATACTTTCTTTTGGACAATATTGTGCGAATGTGGACAACACTTTAGTTGTAAGAATAGTGTAAGTATGTTTTATGTGTGAAAGTGATAATGTTGAGTGCAATAAGATAGAAAAATAATCGAATTTGAAACATAAATTATATTAATCTTTGTGTCTTGTAAGTACATAGTATATTTTTACGAAGATGTATGGTTATTTACCTTCTAATTATTTGCTTGCTATTGATGTGTATGAATATATTATAAAGCGTGAAGGCATAAAGAATTGTCATGGAAGTTAAACCACTTATATTTTCATGTATGAGTCTTCACCTTCCAAACATTACAGGCTTTGTTGCAAGGAGCATAGTATGTTATTAGATATTATAGTGTAATGAAACTACTACATATATTGCAAATAATGTCATGAATGGTGTTGATTTTGTGCCCTTTTTTTGTATCTTTGATTCCCGATTTGCAACACAAACATGACATAAGTATATGGTGTAAAATGTGCACAAAATTTGCACCATTGACATGAAAAAGGTAACTCGTGTTTCCCATTTTCATTTAATATTAAATTATGTCGCATCTCTTGTTTTCCTTATTGTAAAATTCCCCAATATGAAATTAAAGCATCTTTAAGAACATAATAAGAAATTAAGGTTTGTGGCAATCCATTTTGCTCTTGCTTATCACATTTTGCATTTTTGGAGAAAATATATTGTTGAAATTTAGATTGAAAAGTGCAGGGCTAATTTTTGGACAATAAGGTGAGGAATTTATTGTTTTGACATGATTTCTTAAAGAAGATATATTTTCCCAAAGACTATAAATTTGTTCCTCCAAACTCTTTTTGTAAATTATGCATAAAATTTTAAAGTTATTGAATTCCTTTTATACAAAATGAGTTATTTGGGTTCACGATGTATGAAATTGGTGTTATTTTGGAAAAAGATGTAGACAATAGGAAATGTTAGGCACTTAGACTTGCATGCATAACCCATTGTAACCAAACAATACTTGTAAATCATGAAGATAGAGTTTGGTGTTCTCCCACCATTCTTGGAAACTATCTTTACAATTTTCTCTTATTTTCACATTTGCATTTAATATTAAATTATGGTGCATCCCTTTTTTCATTATTGTAAAATCCTACAATACAAAATTAAGGCATCTTTAACTACATAATTAGAAATAAGGGTTTGTAGAAAACTCAATTTTTCTCTTGTTATCACACTTTACATTTTTGTGTAAACAAGTATAATTGTTTAAACAAGTGGTTTACTATTTTGCAGATATTATGTCATGATCATATAGGTATACATCATCCCCTATACAAAGGTCTGCTTCAGTATATCTAAGTTCTTCATTTGTATTGAAATATACTTCCCCATAACACAACTCTTCATCAGTGAGTATAGATGTTGTGCATGAGTTGGTAAGTAATCATAATTTTGCATAGAAAATTTTAATTTTGTGTTGATATAAGTCATTTTCATCTCTATTTATTTTAATTTAATGCTAATGTAGCTTATTGTATTTTAATTCTATGTATAGGGAGAGTCATCACAATCTTGTGGTCGAGGTAGGGGTCAAAATAGAAGAAGTGAAAGAGGAGGGGCATATTGGTCAAGTGATTATGGAGCCACATAGTTCTTTCTTTGAGGTAAATTTAATTTTTAACATGTTGCATTCAAATGAAACCATCATAATATTGATGCAGAATACATGGGAATTACACTAATATTAACTTAATACGTAAATATTTGAGATTGAAAATTCAAATAGTGACTCTGATGTTGAACGAGTTTAACCAAAGAAAAATCCAAAGTACATCTTCCCACTATGTCATCCCAATGATGAAATGCATCCTAACAACATCACAAGGGCTTACAAAGCTCGTCTGAAAAGACCTTATTCAAAGTAAATGAGGGGATGTTGGGAAAAACAAACACCTTTTCCTAGGACTTTTGATGAAGATGTTCTAATAGAAGATGACATTGGTCTTCAAAACATGGTTCACCATTTATTTGATCATAATCATGTTTGTCATAATCATGAGGATGATGGTAAACAACAGGATGATGGCGATGAAGAGTAGGACCAGGGAATAAGAGAAGGTGATTTTGGAATTCTCACAAATTTCATTGTTTACGTCGAGAGAGTCCAAAACATCATTATTGAGTGTTATATTGGTGTTGATGGACTTGATAGGAAGGTTTGGTTATTCAAACACCAGTGTGAATGCTTTATTGAGGTTAGATAACAATTTCATAACTATATTTTACATTTGATATATATTTCATATATTTTACATTATTTTTATTTGTTTTTATTGCAACATGCTCAAAAGTAGTTTGTTGCCTTAAAAGAACACACTTCCCTCCTCATATAGAGACGTACAAAAATATCATCAAATTTAGGGGTTGTTGGAGGTGACAAGGACTGAGAGGGGTAGTGAATCAGTCCTTAATAAAACTTTCACACTTATGCTTCAAACCCTAAACACACAATCTCATGAAGCACACACATCAAAGCATATAATCTTCACAATGAAATAAACTCAATGCAAGGATCACAAGATAAACTCAAAACCACTTATATTGATGCTCAAATCAGATCAACACACTTCTATTGATATTCAAATCAGATTACAATGAACAATGTCTTCAACAATGATCAACAAGATACAATCATGAGCTCTCAAGACAATCAACCATGTCTCATGAATACATATGAAGATATAAAACTTTGGAAATTTCTTCAACTCAATATCATATCAACAAATGCTTCAGAAATCTGCAAATAACATCAATATGATATGAAGATAGCATCCAAGCACAAGTCTCCAAATATGCCTCCTTCAACTCATTCTCAAAGAAACATCACCAACTTTGCTTTGCTCAAATCCACCTCATGAAAACTCAACTAGCTATAATCCTAGAATGAAATTCTAGGTTTTTTTGTGTTAGGCGCAAAGGGTTTTTCTTTGCAGAAAAGGGTTCTTCAAAAGAATATAAAAGGGTTCCAAAAGATTAGCACCATTGTACCCAAAACTTCATTTTTATAGCCTCTCCTTGATTCAAATTCAAAAGAGGTCAGTTTTCCTCCACTTGCACGACCATACCAGCCTAAAAAAATCCCATAAGAATCAATAGAACATTCACAATTGACCCATATAGGTTTTCCTAAAGAACGACACTTCATCCATGCACCAAAATCCCAAAACCCTTGCATTGGAATGACAAAATCCCCTCATTCCAAAACCATGCTTAGTCATGACCCAAAAACCACCATGCATGATTAAAATAACATTTAACATCCATACATGGTCGCAATTTATCTCAACCAATCAAATTATTTTGTTTAATGGGCCCAATACTCTTTATACTTCTCAAAATTGTTGTTTCTTACACCCTTTAGGACCCTAGAAACTTCATTATACCACCAAATGACTTCAAATCAACCAAAATATGTCATGTAGCCACTTGATGGAAATTATAGATCCTATAGAAAACTTATAAGCAAGTTATAATCCTTGAAACAATCTCCTGCTCAAACCATAACAACTTTTGTCTTCACCAAATCATCCTACCCAAAAACGTTGTTTCCAAAGATCACCGATAAAAAAATTCTATGAACATCCAAGACATATAAATGGATTAATTTTATTCCAAATTCATCCCTCTTCACATTCCATGTGATATCAAGCATCACCTAATCCATCTCATGCTTCGAGATAACTCAAAAATTTCAAAGAAAGCATATCCTATCCCGCATGGCAAGAACCTTTCTATCAAAAGATTAACTTGGATACCATATCAAATATCATCATCAAGATACAAACCTAATATCAATTTAACTATAACTAAATCCTCTTTCCAACACATTTTCAATCACCTCAAAATTCCACCTGTAGCTCAGAATATGCCTATTTCACCGAACCCTCTTTTTAAGGCCTCAAAATTGCCTTTGACCGAACTTTGAATGGAATGGACCTCATTTGACCATGTACCTAAATTTTCCTAAAACCTCTGTGGACATCAATATCAACTTGCATACATTCCATGACAACAATTTAGCATGCTACTTTTTTTTGACAACCTTGTCCCAAAACACTCTTCTTCGCCGACCCATTTGAGTGGGGCTCACTCATCACCATGACCTCTATCATACATTTTTGGAAAGATAAGATATTCTTCTACATCATCCAATCATCAATTTTGATGAATCAATCAAACTCAGGTCACTATATCTCTTCTTCTGCAAACTGCTCATAGCTAGGGTTTAACTAGGGTTTTAGACCACTTTATTTTCTTAACATTCGTTCATAAAAACATGATGATGAAATGGCCTAATTATTTTTATTAAACCTCCCAATGAGGAGGGTAATATTTGATAGGAACCGATAGATGAACCGGTTCGTTCTGATTTTTTGTAGGATAAAGTAACCTTGGATGCTTTAAGGTAGCATCCTCTAGACTATCTAGTCTATTCATAAGAGCATGAATAGGATCATTTGACATGATATTATGTTGGGATGGTATTGATTATGTGGCATGGAATGGATCTTGATAAGGTCGTTGATAAGCTTGTGGGTGGGATGTTTGAAAACCATTTGATAAGGTGGTTTATTAATTTGCGGATGTGTGGGCATTTGGGGAATCATTTGATAAGGATTAATATATGTCATGGGTTAAGATTGGGTAAGTTGTTGCATAGGTTGATGTTGAGAAATAGGGATGTGATGTGATTGTTGGGATTGAGCAAGTTGTTGTGGTAAATGATGAGTGGGGATATGAGTGTTAAGAGGTTGAGATGGTTGGAGCATATGATGGGTAGGAATGTAAGTGTTAAGAGGTTGATATGGTTGGAGCATCCGGGTGGGTAGGAATGTAAGTGTGAAGAGGTTGAGATGGTTGGATAGGCATACTAGTAGCGGATGGAATAGAGTTGACAAAAATGGACGTGGGGAATAGGATCCACCAAATGAGTAGATTGATAGGATTGAGAAATTGTGGGAGATTTACAAAATAAGAAATCATATATGGGGTTAGGAGGAGGTCCAAGAGTTTCTAAAGGATCATATTATGGTAACCCCACATAGGTAGAAAACCCAAAGGGAGATCTATGATGGAGTTTCCTCATATTGAAAACCTAAAATGGTAGTGTGTTAAATAGTCTAACTAATTGAAAACACATAGGGGGAGTTAAGTATAACACAAAGGATGAAAACTAGTGAACGATGTTCCTTATGCTGAGTGCGAACTAATTAGATGAGTGCACCACACAACAATTAACATCTAGAGATTGTAGAATGAATATAAAACACTTTAGGACTTTATAAGCTTTTTATCTCGAAATAAGACAACCACCTAACTTTGGGAAAGTGTTGGAAGGGTATTGAGGCTTAAAAGCTTATTTGATGCATCTTGTATAAATTTATATATTGCACAATGTCTAATGTATGTGTAAAGGCCATATAAGAAAAAATAGTAGATATATAATGTTCCTCTAACTTAGGAAGAGAATGTGAAGAGCTCCTCTAGCCATAAGAGAGAATATAAGGGTTGAAAGGGAGAAATTCACCTTGATTATAAAACTATGTAATCAAATTATATAAAAGGTAAGATTGTTGATACTAATTTCTAAATCTTAATATATTATTAGTATTTTTGGATCCTACAATGATTCAATTCAAGTTATGTGAAACATCTCTCTCTAGCTTACATGGTTTCGCTGGAGCTCAAAATTGCACCCGCCCCCGAGTCATGACAACCCGGGATTTTGAGGTAACTCAAGTTATCCAAATTTCACCCCGAGTTAATTTGATAACATGCGCGAAGGACAAGGGTGCGCGAAGGACGCGAACCTACTGGGTCTCGCTAATAAACAGAAACTTCAAAGACAAGGACAAGTGGGACAAAGGGATGCGTGGGACGCGGATAGCCGAAGGAGCCGAAAGCCAATCAGATCACGCCACGTGTCACCAGCAGAAAAGGGACGAGGAAGCCCATTTCGGGCAGATCGGAGGATTCTGTCCAAGAAGCACTAGGACATCCGGAAAAAGACGCGGTGGACACGAAAATCCAAAGCAGCCGTGGACAAATCACGGCATGACACATGTCGCCAAGGAAAAAGGTCCAAAAAGTCAAAGGGGCGAAGTTTTGAAAGACAACGATCCGAACCATGAAATAGTGCCACGTGTCCAAGTTTAAGGGGCCCACAAGAAAAGCCCGCGAAAAGGTGGAGAGAGAAAATTGCTTAGCGAACAGAGCACATCCACGGTCGTCCAAATGGCAGAGCGCGGAAAAGATTTTAAAACACTTTTGCTCTGTTTTGTGCCCTAAATCTTCGACCTTCGTATCTTTCGATCCAGAGCTTCGAATTTGCAGACGTTCTTTATATCAGCAAAAAATTTGTCATGAAATTCTCTACATGATTACGATCAATCTCACATTTTAGTGCATTTGGAGGGAGAAAATTAAAAAAACGTCTCGACGTGTGATGATAGATGCAAGTAATGCTTCAACAACCAACTTTAATGGCAACTGACAGCTCGCCGCTCTGTTAGAGCAAATACCCACCGTTTGCAGTGATCCATTGCTTGTCATAATGAGATGATTTTAAATGCTACCAAGAAGTGGTTGGGGTAGATTTTGGATTTCTTCTCTCTTCCCTCTCTCATTTCTTGATATATATGGTAAAGAAGAGCTCCTTTAAGGGGCCGGACATTTTGTTGTGCATCCTCCCTTATTCCCTCGCTTAGGAGAATTTGTGGAGCTTTCAAACCTCCCATATGGGTTGCAATGCCAGTCTTTTTGCCTCTTGGCCACTGTAATGTACTGTATCGACTCTTGAGCAATAATATATGTGTTGTGATTGACTCTCAACCCTCTCATGTATTCATTCTTTGTCATTTTGATCTCTTATTGCAGTTTGGTTACCTGTGCATGGTGTTTGTATTGCACCTATGTGGTCTGTGTTAAATTTGCAAAACGAATGTCTAACATTCCTCGGTGCATCACCTTTGTAGTTTAGGTTTTATTTTATGCATTTTCTTACCCTGTCTCCTTGGCAAGTTAGATTAGGTTTTAGCAAACCCTCTGCATTTTTTGTGTGCATCTGAACAGAGGAATAGGAACCAACCTTCTCTGGAGAATCTTTTCTCATCTTTACAAGTCCCACGCTTGGAGAAAGGATTCCATGTTGTGCAATCACACTGGATGCCTGAACATCAACCTAGAAGCCTGATCTACATCCGGGGTCTTGTGAGTCCGCAAATAGTTTTGGCAAACTGCCTATTTATTGCGTGAAAAAGTTGATATGCATATGTTGTAGTTTTCTTGCTTATAAGAGCTATTATTTGCATATCTCGACTCCAAGGGGAAGAATCAATGGTTTCAGCATTGAGTGCAGGCAGGCGAAAACTCATGAGAAGAATCACCACAAGGTCAAGAGTTGGAGAAGAAGTGATGTTTGAATACCTGCAGTTATCTCGAAGAAGAAGGCAAAGAGGAAGAAGGATTCAAAGGTCTCCATCTCCACCAAACAGAACTCTCTCAACTCCTCCACCTTTGAGGCCTTTCATTCGATATCTGAGGGTTTTAAGACCGATTAGAATGGCTCGAGAACAATCCCTACGCTCGGCTTCACGAGCGTGCACCCACTTGCTCTCAATGCACGGCATCCAGTTCTATTGCGGCCTTGAAGAACATTCCCTACTTCACCGGAGAAAATCGAGACTACTCCGGTGATCATGTTAAAGATATTGCTAACCTTTGTGCGAATCCATGAAATCAATGAAATGCAAGTGGGTGTCATCGTTACTTGGCATCTTCCTTCAAAGGTAAAGCATTACAATGGTTTAGGAGCCTTGGAGCCGGTTCTATCACAAACCCCAGGAATCACCGTGTATTGCACTTCACGAGCAATTTGGAGAGAAGGAGACAACTTGTCTCTTTTGGAGCAGGTGACAACTATCAAGAGAGCCTCAACGAGCAAATGGCCCGACTTCAACTTCAGATTTCAAAGGTCCTGGGATAGGATTCCGATGTGGCGGTCGAGGCCAAAGCGAAGGTGCTTTTCTATATTACCTTAAAGCTTTGTATTCGATATCTCTATGTTAATTCAGTCCATGGGAGGCACAACAATCCCTATGGCTTATAACATTGCCATTAGAGCTGAAAACCTGTCTTATTCAAGTGGTAAACCTTGGCTCCTAGGCCTCCCATGCCCTTGTATCCAAACTTAGAAAATCCAAGCACTAATCAAGCACCCACTTTGGCTCTGTTCCCACTCCTAGAAATCAGAGTTCAAATGAAGCTTCCACTTCATCTCCAAGTGCTTCGAATGAACTCCAAGAGGTCATGAAACAGTTCTGAAAATTTGGGAAATGAGCTAGTTACTATTAAGAGGCAACAAGCCCAAGGTTTTAGACCTTCCTATCAACCTCAAGCTCAGCCTAATAGGCAGCCATACCAACCACAAAGACCACCTAACCCAGTTGCAAATGTGAATCAAACAAGGCCTCCCTCTAATAGACCATTCCACCTATAATCCAAATGCTATATCTGCCTCTAAGGCATTAGTGCCAACACAGAACAACATTGCTCAGGAATATGACGGGTGCTTTCCATGCAACGAGCCTCATAACCAATCCATGTGTTTCAATGGTGCTCTCAATCAAGCACTGATGGTGACAACTAATGGGTGTGGAGGCGAGGGCGAGGGCAAAATAAGAAACAAATCAACAACAAGAAACATTCCAACAAAGAATCAGCCCCAAATGACACCACGTTGGTGAACCTGTGCAGAAGATTTCGTGGCATGAATCAGCGATTTCTCAAGGTGTCGCGCAACAACACAAGGTCAAAGAGGAGAAATTTGGGTGAAGAACAGCCATTAGCCCCACCAATCCACAACCTTCCACGGCTCCACAAATGATTGGCAAACGAGTCCGTTTCAAATACACAAGGGCAGCCAAGAAGCATTACTAGACCAACTCAAATGCCACATTTGTTGCTGCCCACGCATAAGGAGTAAGTGTACAAACCAAGGGACAACAAAAGGATACTTCATACCCGTTCAGATCATTGAGCAGGATGAAGAAGACTAATGTCAATATATCAATGTGGGAATCCCTATCCATCCTAGGACAAAGAGATCTGCAGTGCAAGTGCCATGAAGGATTGGACAACTTCGAATCAGCAAGTTCGATCAAGAGACAAAGTGCTTACAAATGTTGCCCACTTAAGGAAACCATGGAGGGCAACAAGGCAAAATGTTGAAGCCCCTCCTTTACTATGTTTCATTAATCATTGGGGATAAACTAGTACACAATTGCATGATTGATTTCGGGCAAGTAGCTCATGATGCCCAAGCAAATAGCTAATCAACCGGGTCTCCAATATGAAGTAATATCTAAAGGGGTAGTGCAATTGGATGGGACAGCAATAGCAACAGTTGGAGTGATTAAAAACTTGAGTCTTACCTTGCATGCATGTCCAAATGTTGTTGTCTTACAAGATATATCAATCATAGACCTTCCACCACTCTTTGCCCTTTGCTTGTCAAGGGACTTCATGAAAGATTGGGGGTATTTGTCTGTTTGATTGGTCTCACATCTTTGCCGTTAGAACAAGGTATGGAACTAAGGCTACAATTAGGTCTGAACCTATTGCAAACTTCCATATTGAGCCTTACACTCCAAGTCAGATTAATGCCAATTGCTCAGCATTTGATCAAGAAGATCACCCTAGTACTGATGAGGCTGACACCAAGGTTGGAAGTATCCCAGACCTAACTCTCGATGAATGGGCAAACAAGATACATGCTTTTGATCCCTATCAAGAAGTAGAAGAATCTGAGCTGGGAGTCTATCTATTGTATACACGAAGAAAATCAACTTTATTCCTAATATCACCAAGCCAAGCCATAATGATGACAATGAGGTATGGCAGATATTTTTTGACGGATCAAGGAGTAGGCAAGGCGCAGGAGGTGGAGCCATGCTTGTTTCACCTCAAGGCATCAAATATTATTCAACTTTTCGTTTCCAGTTTTCTTGTTCAAACAACACAGCTGAATATGAGGCCTTGATTCATGGACTTCATTGGGCTAGGAAAAAAGGGATAAATAACTTGCAGGTGTTCGGGATAGCGAGCTAATCGTCAACCAAGTTAGAGGACAACATGCTACAAAGAACGACTTGCTGAGGAGCTACAAGAATAGGGTATGGGACCTCATTGAGGATTTCAAAGCTTTCAACATTGTGTCCATACCCAGGAAGAAAAATGAAGCCGGATAGGCTCGCAGCAATTGGAGCAACGTTTGATGTGGTTGACAACATCAAAAGGGAAAAAACACAGCCACATATCCATGTGATTGTGAGGCCAAATAGATTCAGATAATAACACCAAACAGGCAGTGTTTGAAAACGATCAGCCGATCGTCAATTTTTTACTGAAGAGGCTGAATTCTCGGCCTAGGAATCGGAGACAGACTAGAGCAGCATGGGGATCAAGTAGTGCGGCTACGACAAACAAGCTTCCCAAGGGTTTAGTAATGTTGGAGTCTATCTTCAACCCTAACGACTAGTTCCGTAAAGAAAAGGCTAACATACAGGTCAAGAGGGAAGATTCAGAGCCAATTCCGGTTGGGGAAGGCAAAACACTTCAAATTGGTAAAGTGGCCACTGAGCAGGAGAAATCAGATTTCATACAGCTTTGTCAAGAATTTCCAGATGTCTTCGCTTGGAGCTATGAAGACTTGAGAGGATTCAATCTGAATTTGGCACAACATACCATAGAATTGGATCCAGATGCTAAGCCCATCAGGCAGAAGTAGAGACATGTTAACCCTCACATTGAGCCTCTAATGAAGAAAGAGCTAAATAAGCTAATAGAGGCAAGCATTATATTCCCGATCAAGCACTCAAGCTGGGTTGCTAACTTGGTTCCGGTCAGGAAGAAGAGCGGAGAAATCAGGTTGTGTGTGGACTTCCGAGACCTCAATAGGGCATCTCTCAAAGATCATTACTCGCTTCCTTCAATGGAACAAATATTGCAACTAGTATCCGGTTCGAGAGATTCTCTCTCTAGATGGCTACTCGGGGTATAATCGAGTGATGGTGAAAGAAGAAGACCAATTCAAGGCATTTCACAACTAAATGGGGCACATATGCTTATAAGAAGATGCCATTTGGGCTGTCCAACGCTTGCTTACCTTTCAAAGGGCAATGGACATGGCATTCAAAGGCTTGATCAACAAGATAGTGCTGATATATCTAGATGATATCACTATCTTCTCAAAGAATGCAACAGACCATCTCTTTCACCTCAGGCAAGTGTTTCAGAGGTGTAGAAAGTTCGGAGTATCTTTGAACCCCAAGAAGTGCATCTTTCTTGCACATGAAGGAAAGCTCCTTGGCCATGTTGTCTCGAAAGAGGGACTGGCAATTGATCTAGAGAGGGTTGAAGCCATAAGAGCACTGCCATTGCCAAGTCACAAGAAGGCTCTTCAAAGTTTCTTGGGAAGGATCAATTTTGTCCGCAGGTTTATCCCAGATTTTGCAGCCCTTGTCAAGCCCATCACCAAAATGTTAAAGAAGAGCATGGCTTTTAAGTGGACAGCAGAAGGCAAGGAGAGTTTTGAAGCAATCAAAGAAGCTATCTCTCAAGCACCAACTCTCGTCACCTGACTTCTCCAAGGATTTCATCCTCTATTCATTTGGAGGTGATGACACTATTTCGCCATTAAGTACAATGAAACAAAGATAATGATGAGCAGCTCGATTGCCTTTTTTAGCCAGAGCCTAGATGACTGCGAGGTGAGGTACTCTTTTATTGAAAAGCATGTACTTGTAGTAATCAGAAGCTTGAAGAAATTCAAGCATTTAGTCTCAAACAACAAGGTCCAGTTGCTGGTCTCACATGCTGGAGTTAAGGACTTCCTCCTCAACAAGGATTTGAATGAGAAAAGGGCGGTTGGATCACCCGTGTCATGGAGTATGACATTGAGATCAAGATCACCAAGTTCTGGTAAGAGGAAAGGACATGTGAGCAAATCGGGTTTAGGGAAGCAAAAGGAAGTATGCAATGAAGGAAGAGGCTATTTTGTGATCCCAGACAGCCATGAACCAAGCGGCAATCATGAAGAAGACAATACTTCCCCATTCCTTGCTTGGACCCGAGGTATTATGCACTTCCTAGAGTACGAGCATGCCTCCCGAGAGATGAACAAGACCCAAAGGAGACACTTGATTACGAGGTTGTCCCGCATGTCATTGTTGATGGAGTTTTGTTCAAGAAAGATGTAAATGGAGTGTTCTTTGAGATGCATTAGCACAGTCGATTCAAAGGGTATTGGAAGAGTTTCATGGTGGACCAGGTGGTGGCCATTTTGCGCTAAGAGTGACACTCTAAAAATTATGAAGGCTGGTTATTACTGGCCTAAAATCTTTAGAGATTGCTACGCATGGATCAAGAGGTGTAAGAATTGTGCATTCTTCACGGGGGAAAAGAGAAGTTTGCTGCCCTTCCATTGCATCGAATCTCGGTTGACCAGCCATTCATGCAATGGGGTTTGGACTTCATTGAGTCATTAATCCCAATTGAAGCCAGGGCATAAATGGATTTTGACGACCCAGACTACTTCACCAAATGGACATGAGAAGCATAGCACTCAAAGAGCAAATGAGTCTAGCATCTTAGACTTTTATGAGGGAATAACAACCAGATTTAGTGTACCTGCTACAATAATCTCTGATAATGCATTGGCATTCATTGGATCTAAGGTGACTGAGTGGGTCAAGAATGGTATTTACCTAAGCACTTCATCGAACTATTACCCTCGGGGTAATGGCCGGCCGAGTCTCAAACAAGAACTTGTTGAGGATCATTAAGAGAACTCTTGATGAGAATCAGAGGTCTTGGCATACCAAGTTGAAATCAGCCTTATGGGCTGATAGGATCACTCCCAAAAGATCCATAGGTAACTCTCCATTCAGGCTTGTCTATGGAAGAGAGGCAATCTTGCCCATGTCACTTGAGTTGCCAACATTGGAACTCATGAAGCAGCTGGAGTTACTTGAATTTGAGCCCATGGAGGTGAGGTATGCGAGTTGATGGAGGCTGCAGAGATCGAAATCGGCATCCCAAGCGATGGAAAAGGACCAAGCTTTGATCGAAGACCTTTGATAGGAAGGCCAAAGATAGACCTTTTCGAGTTGGAGATCTAGTGTTGAAATGGGATGTGGACGAGCAAAACCGGGAAGGCATTCAAAATTTGATGCCATTTGGAGTGGCCCATACATGGTCACGAAGTGTAAGAGCAGTGCTTTCCATTGGCCTCATTGAGACGGTGAAGAAGCGCAGATTCTAGTAAACGGAATCTATCTCAAACATTCTTGACGAAAATAAAAGGTTCACCCTTGTAAATATTAGCCTAGATTTCAATTCCTCTAAGTGCGTATGCACATTGTCTTGTTGTAGTTAGGTTTCATTTCCTAAGTGCTTTGGCTCGTGTTTGTCGCTCCTAGATTGAGTTTTTTACGGTTCATTCGTGCTCTCGTTGAGGGAGTTGCAAATCAAGCCCATTTCAGTTATTGCTTATGACTCCATGCCCAAGGATCACTAAAGGCCACCGATCTTCTACTCTAGCAGCGGTGACCCCGAAAAGTCACCAAATTGTTATCAAATTTCACCCCCCAGAGTTAATTTGATAACATGCATCAGAGTTTTTAGTTCCAAGCAAGTAGATTGATTCAGAGAAAATCGTAAAATTGGCTAAGTCCTTGCCAAGGCCGCCTTTGGGACAGTTGGAACAATTATACGCGGAAGGCGCGGATCGGCCAAAAAGCCTCCAGGTGGCCCAAACAGAAAAGGGACATCTAGGACAAATGGACGTGAAATGCAGAATCGGCCGAAAGAAAGAAAATTTGTCCAAGTCCTTTACCGGGAGCAAGAGGGACAAGGGTGCGCGAAGAATTTGGCCCGGGAGCTTGAAGGACCGCTGAAGCGGCTCGGCCAAAATAGGAAACTTCAAAGACAAGGACAAGTGGGGACAAAGGGAAGCGCGGACGCGAATGGCAGAAGGAGCCGAAAGCCAATCGAGATCACGCCATGTGTCACCGCGCAGAAAAGGCGAGGAAGCCCATTTCGGGCGGATCGGAGGATTCTCATCACATGCGAAGCACTAGGACATCCGGACAAAAAGATGCGGTGGACGTGAAAATCCGTAGGCCCGTGGACAAATCAAAGGCATGACACGTGTCGCCAAGGAAAAGGTCCAAAAGTCAAAGGCGAGTTTTCGAGCACTCGATCTGAACCAATGATGAAATAGTGCCACGTGTCCAAGTTTAAGGGCCCATGAAAAGCCCGCGAAAAGGTGGAGAGAGAAATTGCTTAGCGGAACTGCAGAGCCCGCCACGTGTTGTCCAGGATGGCGGGCGCGGGAAAAGATTTTAAAACTTGTTCTTGCTTGTTTTGTGCCCTAAATCTTGAGACCTTCGTATCTTTCGATCCAGAGCTCGGATTTACACGTTCTTTATATCAACGGAAAGCTGTTGAAATTCTCTACATGATTCTAGGATCAATCTCACATTTTGGTGCAGTTTGGAGGGAGAAAATTAAGAAAACATCTCGACGTGGTGATAGACAAAAGTAATGCTTCAACAACCAACTTTAATGCGGTGAGACATTCGCCGCTCTGTTGACACCGCCGTTTTGCCGAGGATCCGCCACTTGTCATAATGAGATGATTTTAAATGCTACCAAGAAGTGGTTGGGGCAGATTCTGGATTTCCTCTCTCTTCCCTCTCTCATTTCTTGATATATATTGTAAAGAAGAGCTCCTTTAAGGGGTCGGACATTTTTGTTTTGCATCCTCCCTTATTCCCTCACTTGCCAGAGAATTTGTGGAGCTTTCAAACCTCCCATATGGGTTGCAATGCCAGTCTTTTTGCCTCTTGGCCACCGTAATGTATCTTGATCGACTCTTGAGCAATAATATATGTGTTGTGATTGACTCTCAACCCTCTCATGTATTCATTCATTGATCATTTTGATCTCTTATCAAGGTTTGGTTACTGTGCATGGTGTTTGTATTGCACTATGTGGTCTGTGTTAAATTTGCAAAACGAATGTCTAACATTCCTCGGTGCATCACCTTTGTAGTTTAGGTTTTATTTTATGCATTTTCTTACCTGTCTCCTTGCAAGTTAGATTAGGTTTTAGCAAACCCTCTGCATTTTTTGTGTGCATCGAACGAGGAATAGAACCAACCTTCTCTCGAGAATCTTTTCTCATCTTTACAAGTCCCACGCTTGGAGAAAGGATTCCATGTTGTGCAATCACACTGGATGCACGAACATCAACCTAGAAGCGATCCGCATCCGTCAGTGTCTTTGTGAGTCTAATAACAGTATGGAATGGGCTGTCTCTCGGTTGTGGGACTGCGAACTAAGAAGACACCTCTAGAGAAGGACAACTTCCTATACCTATCCTAATGCTAACACTACTCCTAATACTAAAAGCAAATCCTAACCTAAACGTGCCAAGGGACCAGGGATAGAAGGAGATGCAGAAAAGGGAAATCCTAAGCTAAGAGGGGCGACGATAGCACCAGGAAAAAGGGTCGATCACTCTCCACGAAGGTGAAAGAAAGAGGGAAAACGTGGGAGAGAGGGTGGACAAGTGTGCCACATTCAAGAACCACGCAAACCATGCATTCCCACATGCAAACAACACATGAAATGGAGCTTGCAAGTAAGGAGAACACATAGCATGCCAAGAAATGCAAACAGAGAGGCAAGGAGAAATAAAACGCGAGACCAAGGCAGAGAGATAGCCACAAAATCTGATTTTATTGCTTAAGGGATGCATAATTGTTTACATTCATGGTAGAAGGTGAAAATACATTGCAGAGACCAAGCTCAAGGTCTAAAACCCATGGGAAGTCAGCCACCATTTTGACATGGTGTCATTACAACAAAAGAGGATCCATCTTAATGAGCATAGCTCTGTAATTTATAGAAGAAGGAGAGAAGAAGAGGAGAAAGAGAGGGAAAATTGAACTCAAATTTCCAACCACCAACAACAATCATTAAATTCTCTGAAGAATTTGTGCACCTCTCGATTATCCATGCATTGACACGCATTCCTCCTTGTTGGAGAAAAGATGGGCACCCATACTGCATTAAATGTTCGTAGTTACGTGCACGAAACAAATGTTGGAGAATTCTTCCACCTTTACGCATATCTATCCTTAATAAAATTAATAAATCCAGTTTCCATTGCATAGAGGATGTTGAGACCTTTCCATCGATATAAGGTTTGCAAAAATTGGATCATCAGATCAAAAGATATGGTGATTTTAGTCTCCCATGGAAAACTGTCGTTTTCATTCAATCCACATGACTTTCTTTTTTAGTTTTCCACGACTTTCGAATTTCACGGATTTTCTTTGTAGTGCGGCTTTTATCAAAGGTTTCACGCTTTCACTCGATCCTCTGTGGCATGAGTCTCTAATGCGCGGTTTGTTTCCTTTTGACTCGTGACTTTCTTGCCCTTACGATTTAACATGTGGCTTGGCGGATTTGAATTATGTTTTATCGTGGCTTTCCCTTTGCATATGTGGCCTTGTTCACCGCCCACGGCTTGTTCAAACCTTCTCGCGACTTTTCTCAAGACTTTGACAGATGCGTTCTTAAAAGCGAGACTCTTTCAAATTCTCCCTTGAAGCCCCTTGAAACCGCCCAAGCTCAATTTTATCAAGTTGTCCATTTTTGCAATGGGTGCAAAAATAGACAACAATTTCCCTTATGTTTTTAGTTATTTGACTATTGCATAGTTTGAATAACATTTACATAGTTATGTTGTTTAATACGAATTAATTATGTTAAATCTCAACAACAAATGTAGCATGTCTTAATGAGTGATTCCATCGATTGTTGCTTTACAATATTGTCTTCTTCTCGCTTTAAACCCTTTCTCTGTGTCCTTGACATGAAAAAGTGGTTAACATGATTGAGATGGAGAACATCACCACACATGTTGATATGATAAGTGTTGCTTACACACCACTACTACGAGAGAGGACTAAGCCACATGTATGTATCCTAACCTTATGATAAGATGCAATAAAATATATAATAGAGAATGAGCCCTTGATTTGGCCATAACCCTTGAAAACATGCACTTTGGACACTTGTACTCATAATTAAGGTTAGTATGTGTGATTTAGGTTGTATTTGGTTGTCTTTAAATATAAAGATGAGGATCTCCAAGGAGTGTAAAGTATTCTCATAAGATGCCTCGTTGCCCTTAATAGGTTGGGATGCATTTGTATTTATAGATGGCATTCGTTAGTTTTCTCGCTCAACTAACTCTAACATCTTGCCTAGGCCAACTAAGCCAAGTTACCCATTTGAAATGATGACCATTAGAGAGCAAAAGGACAAGTTCGTAAAACTTGGCCAATACCTAAAACAATATCATCCAAGACCAATGAAAATATCTTGAGAGTGACATAAATCCATACTAAGACATGAATAGTCTATACAACGATGATTTCTAATAAACTAAACAAGAGAATGATTGTTTAATGGTTTAAAATGTAAGAAAAATGAAAAGATAACTCAAAATTTTAGTAAGTATATATAAGTGAGATATATATCAAGATAAATACAAAATTACCATTACCAATTACTCAAACCAAATTCAAACTACTACAATAAGGTATATTTTTACTTTTAATTACTTTGATTTTTCCTTCCACACACCCCTTTTTTTTTATATTGTGTTCCCTTATCCCTATTAGTGTTTCGAGTGCATCTTTGATACAATTGCTAGGTGTCTACCCACATAAATATTCCTAAGTCTGTATAATGAGGATAGATACCGATTGTGTAGTAATCATTGATACAAGTTTTATACACTCTCTAGCTTTGGATGCATCATTATACCTATGTAATTATTAACAAGTATAAAATTGCCCTATTTTCGAGATGAGAACGATTGGCATAAATTATATGAGTCAAATATATATATTTTTGGCGGGTGACTTCACCGAAGACCAATTAAATAAAAAATAATTTATCCCCAACCATTAAAAAAAAAGAGACAAAGTAGACGTTTCATGCCTATCTTTTCATCAATAAACTATTTGTAACAATCCACTTAATTAATATCTTCCAGAAAAATTAAAAACTCCTTACAACAAACTTATAACCACCTCACCATCTCAAATTTAATACACGGGCCTTAAGATTATTTAAAGGCTTTAATATCCCCACATTAGGGTGTCCAAAATTGATTGCTATGCCTATTATCGTCCCTTTTCAAAGTCACATGAAAGATTTTAAAAAGATTGATTTATTTTATTTGAAAGAGTCATTTTCTAGGCGTGCTTGGCCACTCAAAAACACTTAATAATACAAGCATAGTGGTTGGAATAGAATGCAATAGTTTTTGTATTTATACAAATTGTCTCCCCAAACTATTAATAATAAACTTGCACTTTGATTTTATGTGGTTTGAAATTTAGCCAAAAAGATTTTGGGTTGTAGATTCCAATTGCAACTTGCTCAGTGAGACCATGTGATTCCAACTCATTTATAATGGGGACAAATGCATGTAAATCATAATAGAAAACGAAAGGTGAGAGAAAAAACAATGATGAAGTAGGTAGGTAAGGTGTATTGAAGCACTTTTGCGGTGTATAACTGTTTGGAATGCTTTTTACATTATTATTGTGGAATAAAATTGGCGTGAGGGCTAAGCTATCTCCTACAAAAGCGTTACTCTAAAGTACAAAATGATTTTTCACTACTTTGTTATAATTGTTGAGGAAAAAACAGGGAAGAGAAGTGAATCAATGAGTTCACGTCTGACCCTTGTCGTGGACGTTTTAAAGAGATTTTGGACGTACTTGAAGATTTCTAATAATCAAGATCAATTTTATTAATAAAATATTTATGTCGCAATGATTTATTTAATAAAATAGTATCGGCGATAGTAAGAATGTCTCCTATTAATTATGGAAAATTGGGTGCTATAGCAAAAATAAAGTTTGTAGTTCCGTGGTAGAAAAGAGGAGATTCGAAGTGGAGAAAACAGTGAGTGTTGGATCACATAGGAGAATGGAGGAAGTGCTTTGCCCATTTACGAAAGACTACAAGGGGATAGCTCTTCTCTGATTGTGGATGTGGTTGGATGGCTATTTTAGGTTTTTTTGTGGATGAGACATTGTTGGATTTTTGTTGATTGTTTCCTCCCTATTGGTTGTCGGTGGTTGAGGGGTTCTCGGCATTTGTTGCAGTTTTTGTGTTTATTTTGTTGTTTGTTTAGTGTCGATATGGCTTTGCATTGTTCTTGGAATTAGAAACATGTTTGTATCCCAAGCCATTTCATAGCTCCAATAAAAAACATTTAATTTTTATTAAAAAAAGAATGTCGCCTATTTACATTAAATTTATACAAAAATGAAATAAGTATAAAATACAAGTTTATAATATTTGATATTCTTACAAACTATGTTAACAAAAAAATTATTTAAGAGGGCATTTTATTATGACAAAATGACGTTCATATAAAGTTTTTTAACCGCCATAAAAATCTTGTCGTTGACCGACATAGGCCGTTAAATCTCATCCCTAGGTTCAATGTGCAATTCAAAACAAAAATACATATTTTAAAATAAAATTTTAATTAATTTTTTTAGATTTTTAGTTAATTTTGTATTCTTATTTATTCTTTCAATCTTTGCCATATATTGGATTTGATTAGTATTAGTCATTTTGAGATTTTGGAATAGTTTTAAAAGAACACACAACATGAGGAACCCATGAGGGAAGAAGAATTTAAAACTCAAATCTCTTGCCCACTCTCCAAATGACTCCTTTTACAAGTTGTCAAATGCATCAACAACATCTTTGGTTTCCAAAGTTTCTACTTTTAACGATGATGACAAGGAGGACGTCCCAAAACATATCTTGGAGTGATATTCTTTGAAGGTAAAATTGAGCTATGTAGAGCCTCATGCTTGATGGTGGTAGTGGGAGTAAGTTTGGTTTGGTTAAGGGCTTCTTGAATTCAATTCTCAATCCTTTAGCTCTTAAGGACGTGTCATTTGTTGTTACTTAAGCCAAGTGGGCCTTCTAAGGTGGGCATTTATGCCTTTGTGTTACTTTTGCCTATGAGGGTGTTTATTTTTCTTTGGTTGTTGGTGTTGGTGTTGAGTTGTCCGTAGTGGAAGCAAACGGCGTGACTTCAATGCCCCCTTTAGTGGATTGGGAGTTGGTTAGAACACCGAGGAAGCCTACTTATTATTTTGGTTTGTCAGAGAAATTGTTGGTGCTTCCAAATTAATGGAGTTTGGCTTATCTGTGTTTGATGTGTCAAGGTGTAGGGATGGCTCTAGTTTGGTCCTAGATGTTAGGTTGCATTGTTTCTCTTTGCCTAAGGAGCAACATTTCTTTGGTAGGGAGTGACGTTTGACTATGACACATGGGTTTGACAATGCGAAGTTTGGTGGAAATAAATAGCATGTCCTTCTAACTTAGTTAAGTCACATTCAAGTTGAGGGAATTTCAGAGCATGCAAAAATGCTTTGAATCATTTTCGTGTTTGTAGTGATTTTTACAAAATGTTGTTTTTGCAGTCTTTTGACGTGGCCCATGTTTTGGTTTTCTGACTAGTCCTCTCTTGCCCCTGCAACTTTAGTTTCTAGTGTTAGCTCATATCTGCTTTGAGGACTCATTGTTTTCCCTCTTGATAGGAAATATCCCAAAGTGCCTTTCTTGAATTTTACCCCGAGTTGGACCTCTTAGATCCTTGTCTTCTTGAAATGAAATCTTCTTCTAGAAATAGGTCTTTTCTTGGTAAATGTGTTGGCTCCTTTTTTTGCAAGAGATGACCATTTGGGCGGTGCTAACTTAGAAATCTATTGAATCTCATTCTTTCTCTTTGTTGAGTGTGGGTTTCTTCCATGTGGTTTTTCAAAGTCCAACAATCATGACTTTGTGTGGTCGGTTAGTCCATGGTTCTATTGTCACTTGATATTGCACCCTTTGCTAAGGCCAAGTTCAACACCTTAATGAAACATGGAATGACCTTCAAAGTGTGGGACAATGACGCCTTTTAAGGTCAATCTCTAGAGAAGGCTGGTTCCTTCTATTCTAGCTTACTGCAACTAATCTAACTAGCACTACAATCTACTACCAACTAGTTCTAACCTAAGTTTTCCAAGGAACTAGGGTTCAAAAGGATGAAATACTGAAATAAAGAAAAGGTGATGCACCAAACTAAAATAGGGTTCAATTCTAACTCTAAGAGACACATATATAACTTAGCATATGAAGTTCCAAAAATGTGCACAAGAGAATTAAAAGGAATGGTGAAAGTAAGATTGAAACCTTGTGAGAGGACTGAGATATTCACATCGAACAACCAAAACATTTAAAGGAAAAAATAACAATTGCAAAATATCAAGAACTTAACATTCACAATCCCCATAGAGTCAAAGCACATGAAAATTCACAAATGCGTTACAGAGGTCCATGAGCATTAGCTTAGCACTCAAAAGGGTAGAGCTCTAAAACTAGTAGAAAAGATCCTTAACTCGTGCACATACAATCATTTTTATAGGAGATAAAGAAAGGAAAATAAGAGATTAGATGGTTCCCAACAATGAAGAAAACCAACCACTTTGCTAACCACCAAGGGCCAATCAACATTCAATTTTATAGACCAAGTATGGGCACCAGAGGTTGCTTGAATCATACCCTATCAGATCATTTGGGAATGAGGGTTGCACCATACAAGGTTTAATGCTAGTTGTTGGGGTGGTTGAATGTTTAAATTGAGTCAAGCATGACTTTGCTTCATTTGGTGGATGTTAGATGCTCTGTGACCTTGCATTTGTCTTCCACAACTTTTAAGCACTATTTGCCAAACTTTAGATGATCCACGACCTTCTCGTAGTTTTCTTTTACTACTTCTCGCATTATGTAGTGGTGTTGTAATGGTCTAAGACTTTGTTTTTGGCCTCTTTCTCTTGATCTGCGATCTCCTTTTTGTTTTATGACTTTTCTTTTCCTTATGTGACCTATTCCACTTCTTTGTCTCGCTACTCATTCTATTTTGTAGAGTCCTTTGTCGTGAATTTCACCTCAGTATCACGGATCTCCTATTTTTCTTTGTTCTGCAGCCTCTATCCAACCTTGTGTGGGTTGAAATTTTCCTCAGTACTTTATATTTTCTTCTCTTACACCTACACTTTTCGTGTGCTCCGTGATTTTGCGTGGCTTTGACACCTTTTCGCGATGTAGATTCTCTACGAATTTTCTTCTTTGTGGGATTTTTTATTTTCTCGTGGTCTTTAATTTGTCTTTTACGACTTTTACATAATTTCCACCATCAACTCTCCAAGGATTTTCCTTCATTTTTGGATTTTCTTATTTCTATACTACACTATTTCTTTGACCCATGACATAATATGCTTCTTCCTTCTACAATTTTTTCTACTTGCTTTCTCATAGTTTTGTACCTAAAGCCACATAATTCTAGAATTTTTAGTAAGTTGTCTAGATAAGCATGAGTGCTTATTGGACAACACATTCTTTAACAAATATAGTTTTTTTCTCAAATGGTCTCTCTTTTTGACTTGGAATCGATACAATTCTTAGTTAAATTCTTGTTTAGCTAATATTATACCATATTCCTTTGTGCAAGGAGGACCATAATAAATGGGCGGTTAACAAGGTGGGGTCTTTTGTTAAGATCGATGTCTCTCTCTCGGCGGGTTTGTGAGATTTTTTTCTCTAGTTGACTTGTCCAATCCTATCTCCCATTTCATCATATTGGTTTCGTCTTGTAGCATGTGAACTCAATTCATCAATTATGAGGGCATTCCTTTTAGGTGTTTTTATTTTAACCTCCTCATTCATATCATGGCCTTGTGCTCTTCCCATTGTAGCTATCCCACCTATCCCACGTCTAGTTGGTGTGGAGAAGAAGGTCTAGTCCCCATAACCCTAAGTTTGTTTGGCATAACAGCCACAATTTTCTTACTCCTCATCGGTTTGAGCCTTTCTCCTTTTATCCCATGGGCACCTATTCTTGGTTCTAAATAGAAGGATATCTTGGAACACGTCGTAGCTTCACCTTCGAGCCCAACCATTTTATGGAGGTGTTAGAGGCTTTGGTTGTCACCTTGTTTCAATAGTTAGATGATTCTTGTTTAGATCCCTCTCCTTTTTAATATAGTCGTAAGTTGTCCATGGTACAACTCGATGTGTCGTCTAAGTGAAAAGGCCACAAGCTAGAGGAAGAGAGGTTTAGATTGGATGTAAAGGTGATGGTCTATGATGCACACAATGGACATTAAAGGACCTTCTCACCCATAATGGGGAAGAGTAGGTACAACATGTGGCTACACGTTATGGTATTTGCTTTATCTTTATTTAATACGTCGTGGGAATCCCTATTGTGTGGTTGTTTTGTCATTTAGTGGTATGTTGACCTTTTGATGTGGGTTTTGAGACTTTTTAATAATGGGCGTTGAGGTTTTGTTGGCTCTTATTGGTAGTGTAGTGTTAGTAACTTTTGTTGCTAGGTTTATTGATATTTTCTCGGGTTTTCTAGGGAATAAGATCCCTATTTATACGCTGAATCCTAATTCATAACTCTAACTAAAAACACTTTGACCTAATAATAAAATAAGAACACACAAATAAAATACAAGTTTTCTTTTAGAAAACACCAATACATTTAATTTTCCATAAAGAACCCATAATATATTATTGTTAGCAAAAATTTAAATTGTTTGAAAACAAAATTGTATAAGATTTTTCAAAGATTATAATTCATTTGATTTGCTTTGTTAACTATTCTTCACAAAAAACTTCCATTTATTTTAAAAAACGTCCATTTATTAAAAAAACTTCCATTTATTTTTTAACTTTTCCTCTTGCACCGTGGAAAAGTGCTAAAGTACATTGGTAAATTTAATATGAATGGTGTAAATTTTGTGTGAAAATTAAAACATCAAAATAGTAATAGGTTTCATTTTACTATTGGAACCACCTTTATATTATAAACAATATAATACAAAGAGTTACATAGTAAGGGACAATTGGCATGGTCATGATCTCAAAATAGACAAAGCCCAAAGGGCAATACAACAAACGCCACATAGGCAACCAAAAAAGGCCACAAAACACACCACAAAAGGGCGAACAAACATAACTATATCAAAAGAGATCTAGGCACACAGTGCAACACCACTTGGAGGAGGGGGAGGCAATCTGTTAGAATTTGAGGATTCAACAATTTACAGATTAATTCAACATTAATGCTAAAAATTAATACATTATGTAATGTTACCATAAATATTTAAATAAACATTACATCATCACATAAGTAAATAAAGAAATACTTACAGGAAATAAATAACACATGTGACACAATATTTATAGTGGAAAACTCTAATATGGTAAAAACCACTTTGAAAATAACCTTTTACTTCATGAGAACTTATTTTACATCCAGTAAGATCACCTCCTCCTTTGAAACCCTAATTACCAAGGGTAAAACCAAATCACTTGATTTGCACACCTTTGATATATTTCCGAATATATCAAATGAGGACCTAAAGTCCTTTTTATATAAGGTGATCGGGTATGTCTCCCGACCCACCTTTTCAACCTAAAATGCTTGACACATATATAGGCTAGTGTTTTTAATAAACGAAACATAAATGATTCACATTATCAAATACTTACCTAATGTATATTACCTAGATATGAATATTTAATAATAGAAAAGTATTTCATATTATTAAATATTTAACCTATATAATAGTGATGGACCCATATTAATTAAGGGGTGGCCAACCCACTTAATCATTATGTTCCAACACTCCCCCTTAATGTTAAGTGGGATAACATATGCCAATAGATTACCTACCTATGGTACACTACATGATTTACAATCCTTAAACCATAAAGGTTTTAGGCTAGCATACAAGTTTTAGGATAGCATATAGGTTGAAGGAATTATAACACCTTCATCATACTCAAGTTACCTTTTGGTACAAAAGGATTTGGAATCCCAAAGATCATCCCATGATCAGTGGCTAAGTATGATTTTTGAGTTTTACATGTTCTCACAAGTTCTCATAAAAGGTTACTGAACCCAAGCATATAAGAGCCTTTTATAACCAAGGACCTCCTTTACAATATGCTTGCATTGGATGTTTACCAATAAACTCAATAACACTAAATAGTTTACTGAAGACCGCCTTTAAGGTCTTTCTACACTTCTTTCTAAAAAAGAAGCCAAGGAGGTATACACATGCCCGAAGGTCTTTTTACACTTTCCCGAAGGTATTTATACATTTTCCCGAAGGTCTTTTACATTTGTATTTTTATTTTACAAATACCAAGTTCCATTAGGATGTGACATTGTCATGCACACTCCCTCGATGGAAACTCGACAATTCAATTTTTTCACGAAAGTGACAAAACTTTACAAAGACTCGGGGCTTTTTGAAGATGTTAGCAACCTCCTCTTCACCAACATGAACTTGAGATATATCTCACCACTTAACACTTTCTCATGGAATTAAATACTTACCTAATGTATATTTCTGTATGAATATTTACTAAGTATTTCATATTATTAAATATTTAACCTATATAATAGTGATGTAACCATATTAATTAAGGGGTGGCCAACCCACTTAATCATTATGTTCCAACAGGATCATCCCTCGGTGGAAAAATCCCAAGTGTACGAGGTTCATCAGAAGGGGGGTTGATTAACCAATTATCTTGATTTGACATCTAGACACTCAACAACACCATAATACCCTATCCCGGAGGAGGTGACCCACCAAACCGAGATGTTCCCCAAGCGAGAGATTCCTAGTTCGAAGAATTAGCAACGACTTTTCCATGCCTAGGAGGGCTCCATTCGTGCCTATAAGAAGATGGGCAAGGAGAGATGGCAGTGGAGAAGACCGATCACTACATGTGTGACTCCGAGAGTGGTTGCGTGACAGTCGTGATGTATGGGTGGTGGCGGTCGCCGATCATCATCATTAGGAGGAACCCGGATCATGGTACATGGTGCGCTACCCCAATGATCAAGTAGTTTCTATAAATGAGAAAACTCCAAAGCCACCTTTTGTGCTTGGGCCTAAATCTGCATACACATAGAAGAAATAATTGCCACCTTCTCATTAATAGATATCTCTATAAAAGCTTGCAATGTTGAAACAACACATTATTTCTTGCCTTCCAAAGCTGAAAGAGAATAACATAATGGAAAAAATGCCAAATGGAAGCAATGTAAGGTGGCCAATTGACATAGTCCCCAAAAAAATAGATTTCCAGTCAAAAAATTAAGGGTGATAAGGCTGAAAGAGAGAGTGAATCCAATGTCAAGCACTTTGAGCACGGGGCAAAACTAGAAGACATGTTTGAAGGACTCAAGATGTCCATGACAAAGGAATCGGGGTTTGGAAGGTGATATGGCTTAATCGTTCCCCCAACGGAAGACCTTGATAAATAAGACACTAGAGAAAAAAATTCAACTTGGGATCAAACAGAGGATTCCAAACGCGTTGAAGATGTCGAAGCCAAGTAGAAGGGGAAGAGTGTAAAGTCCAGTGGGTGTTAAGCTTATCAATACCAGAGGAAATGGGGAAAACAAAGAATAGATGACTCTAATCATAATTCAGTAATGGAATATCCAAATTCCATCTCCAATATTTCCACCAGAAAAGGGAGGTTGAAGGCCAAGCTTATGTAACATGACATCAGGCAGAAGAGATTGAATTCTCAAAATGGAAGAGAGGTTTGAGTTGACGAGCTGAATTTTTTGTTTCAAGTTAGACCAAGAGAGCCAATATTTGCTAGAATCTAAATCTCTGATGGTAAAAATTCCTTTCAAAACAACCTCATTGCCTTGATTTTTGGAAATTCCGCTAAGTGCAGGCTATTAGAGAAAATAGGTGACCACCAAAAATTATGATCGTTAAAGGAGAGACTTGTTTTGAAGCCATCACCAACCCATCTCATCAAATGCTTCACAAATTTGAAGGCTTTCCAGATGCTTTTCACAACAAACATACTAGGTATTTTGACTAACACTCTTGTAATTAGTAAAGTATGAAAGCCAATATTCTTCCAACATTTTTTACCATAAGGAGAACTAGATAAGATACAATGTCTTAGAAAAAATTTCCAAGCCTTGTTACCTTGAATGCATCAAACAACCCATTTAGCACACAGGGAGATACTCTGCCTATAAACATCAATAACACCCATACCACCTTGTTCCCTAGGAAGCGTGTAAATTTCCCAAGCAACTCTGTGAAACCCACCCTGCCTATAACTCGACCAAAGAAAATATCTTAACAACTTGGCAAGTTTGTCAAAGGAAGCTCTAGATGGACACCAATACGTAGCATAGTAAGTAGATGCCAAAATCTTAGTGAAAACTTGAAATTTCCCAGCCAGAATAACGGTCGGGAGACCCATTTTTGCACTTTCTATTTAACCCGATCAATAACAAACTATCACAGAGTGGAAGACTCATTGTCAAAGGAAAAGGGGATCCCTAAAAACCTAAATCTCTCCCCCATGTTGAATCCATTTCCACTGGGTAAGATGCTAACCAATCCAAAGAAGGGCCAGAACTCGACGCGAAACCCAAAGATTTAACAAGATGAACTTTCGATCCCAATGCTAGATATAAAATGTCAAGGAAAGAAAGGGTCTCCCGAATGTTCTGTCCGATTCAACAAGAGTGAGGAAGGATTCATCGGGTAAAATATCCATTGATAAGATGGGTTTTATGATCAGGGAGATAAATACCCTGAATATGCCCTTGATCCACTCTGTTGCGCATAAGGTAGCAAGAGCATTAGCAGAAAGAACAAAGAGCACTAATGAAAGAGGGCACCCATGTTGAATAGAGAAAAATAACCCGATAGCAGATGATTGGAAACCATTAATGGTAAGACAGGAAGAAGCATCAACAAAAAGAGTTTGAACAACATTAAGAAAAAAAGAACCAAATCCCAAAGCTTGAAGCATAAAGAAGAATAAAAGGCCACTCAATATGATCATAAGCCTTTTCAAAGTCAATTTTTAAAAAATAACTAGCTATAAAGAAGTTCGGGCCCATTCCATGCCTTCCCAAACAACAATAATATTGTCCATAATGTACCTCCCTTTGACAAAACTAGTCTTCTTAGGACACACAATCTTAGGAAGCAAGGGGGCAATACGAAGAGTGAGTGCCTTAGCCAGAATATTATATGACACATTAAGAAGGGTGATAGGCCTCCAATTAGTGATAACCTTTGGGTTCCCATCTTTAGGAATGAATTTGATATTTCCTTTGTTGATAATATTGCCTAAAGATTGATTCTGAAGAGCCTCTTGATAAAATTTTAATAAATCCTGGTAGATAAAAGGCCAAGCTGCTTTATAAAACTCACATGGAAAGCCATCTAATCCCGATGATTTGTCATCAGAAAGACAAAGGACTACACCATGAAATTCATCAATTGATAGAGAAGCATCATAATGCTTCCTATCATGTTGATTCAACTTACATGGAACCAACTCAATGCATTGTTGAAGAGCAACATTATTTTCAACTGAAGATTCCCTGGCTTGAAAAACCAAGGTGTAGTGTTCCACAAAAGATGAAGTAATCTCTAAGAGGGAGGTGACCCGAGAGTGAGCCATTTGAATAGCCTTGATTCACTCCCTAACATGCCTGGATATGAGAAATTTAAAGAATCTTGTAGAAAGCACGATCATCAATTTTCAAGCAAAGTGGAGCCAAGCATGAATCTACACTCCTTTAGCTCTGTTTTGTTCAATAAATTTGAGTTTGTGTCTAAGTTGCGTGACTCAAACTTGGGTTGGCACCTCAAAAGGTTGGGAATCAAGTAATAAGGTAGTTATTTGAAATTCCTGTTGAAGATCCACATCACCTTGCTTACGGACTTGAGTCACTTGTTTGCCAAATGGCGAGAGAGACTGTCGTCCTCTCGAATAACTTCATTCCACTCGAATTCCAAATTGGCAACAAATGATAGATGTGACACCATATTCCAAACCTGACCTATAAGATTTAAGACCCCAAGTGACTCAATAGAGAAAAATTTAAATAAAACTACGTGTTTGGAACCTCGATAGCTACCCTGCTCCATGTGACCGTAAGTAGACACCAAAATTGGGTCACACTCCCCTTAGTCCCCTTTCGAATAGACAACTTAAACACATTCACCTAACCATGACCCTTATACCCCACATTAATATTAATTCAATTAGTTACAATTAAATTAATACTCATCCTCACTTCATTTATTATTTAATTACCTTAATTAAAACCAATTTCCACCTCACCCCACCACCTTACCTAAACCGCAAAAACATGTTTCGCCATTATGGTGTATCTTAGTTCATGATTTTTTAGAATGTAGCTCATGAATGCAATTGGGAGTTCATGATCATTAGAATCTTTTTGAGTCGTAACGGCTGAATGTGGTGTTAACTGTGGCATAAAGAATAGATAATGAAATCTTTGTTGAAATTTGGACATGCTAAAACAAGAGTCTTAGTAATAGCCTTTTTAATACCCTCAAAAGCCTCTTTCCCTTCAGGAGACCAACCAAACGTCTGATTTGCCTTTCATCATTTGAGAGATATTCAAAGTTAGCTCTGAAAAATCAGGGATGAATCTCCTCAGAAAGTTAACCTTACCAAAGAAGGAGTGCACTCCTTTCTTGCTAGTTGGAAGAGGAATTTGCTGAATAGCTTGAACTCGCTCAGGATCAATTCTTATACCATCCTTGGAGACAACGTGCCCCAATAATTTCCCCTCCGTGACACAAAAAATAGATTTCTTAGGATTTAAAGAGATCCCATGTTCTCTACATTTTAGCAGAACTGTTTCTAGATGCTGGAAATGATCTGCCCTTGCTTTAGAAAATACAGTCAAGTCATCAAGGTATACGACGATACACTTCCCTTTCAGACTTCCAAAGGCCAAGTCCATAGCCCTCTGAAAAGTGGCACCGGCATTAATGAGCCCAAAAGGCATCCTTTTGTAAGCAAAGGTACCCCAAGGAGTAGTGAAAGCCGTTTTGTGTTGATCCATGGTATTAACTTCTACCTGGTTATATCCTGAGAATCCATCAAGCATAGACAACATTTCGATCCCGTTACTGCTTTCAAGACCTAATCCATCATGGGTAAAGGATAGTTGTCCTTTAAAGAAGCTTGATTCAGATTCCTGAAGTCAACACAGATACAAATTTCACCATTTTTCTTTCTAACGGGTACAATATTGGCAATCCATGTTGAATGGTGAATAGGAAAAATGATTTTGGCTTTCAATAACTTCTGTATTTCCTGAAAAATTGTGTCAGCTATCTTAGGATTGTATTGCCTCTCGCTTCTATTTAAAAGGCTTAATCCTGTGTCCGAGAGGGATAAAATGCTTTGCATCTCCTTTGGTTGAAAGGATTTTAAGTCTTCATAGGAATAAGCAAGGACATCTTTATACTTTTTCAAAAGACTAATTACCTTCTTCTTTTCTTCTGGGGTGCAACATTTTCCAATGTTCACGAGTTTAGGATCAATAGAACTCCCAATATTAATTTTTTCATATTCACTGATTGCTGAGGTCCAGTAGAAGCTTTAAAATTTACATACCTGTCGTGTTTGTCAAACAGTTCTTCTAAACTCACCAATCCTTTTGGAATCTTGTTTCCTTTGAGTTTGATACATCCATCCTAATCCGCTTCTTCTTCTTTGGCGGCTTCTTTGTCAAAGGGCACACTTTCACGAGGCAAATTATAGCTTCCTTCAAAGTACAACCGCTCAAAATTATCCTTGAGTTCTACGAAAAAAAGCAAGTGTTGATCGTCATTGAAAACTTGCCCAAGCTTACTTGTATTATCGTGCAGATGGGTCTATGGATCATCTCGATGGTGAACTTATCTTGATAAAAGTCGGATGAGGTATAAGCGTGACCACGAGACTCTAGTGAATCAAGACTGGTATTCTCTTCCCTAGGCATTGCTTCAATGGAGAAAGCGTCAAGAAATTCAATGGAGTCCCAAACCTGATTCCTGTAATGTTTCAACCTTCTATTCTTTACCTGAAAGAGGTTCCTAACTTGCTTGACAATCAACTCCACATCCCCACGAGTGAGAAGATTCTTCACACCTTGTTCTTTTGCCACATGGAGTCCAAGAATGAGAGCTTCATACTCTGTTGTATTATTGGTATTTTCAAATTACAAATTGAATGAGAAAGGATGAATGCTTCCTTCAGGCGACACCAATATGACACCAGCTCCAGAACCAGCTGAAGAACAACTTCCATCAAACTCTAATATCCAAACACCATTAGGATCTTTAGGTGACACTTTGGGAGTTGGATTTCTTCCGGAGACATAATCATGTAGTTGCCATGACCCATATCCTCATAGAGTATTTGTGCTTTGGGATCACTGGGCTTTTGGTACAATATACTCAGATCGCTTCTCGTGCATCGCTTCTTCATTTGCCCATTAATGGTATGAGGGCATGTGACCAATCCATTTGAATTTCTCCACCCACATCCTTACAAAAATTTCGCTTAGCGAAAGATCCCATATGAAGGAGGAATATCTGCTACTAGGATAGTAGCCAAAACTTTCTTCTCAGGCAAAGTAGCAAAAGCCACTTGTGCATCCTTAATCCTTCCGACCAGGGGCACTTCTTTACTCTCCATAGAATAACAAGATCCGTAAGTGTGGGTGAGAGTCAAGCCTAAGGCATGAGCTACTTTGGCAGGCATTACATTGTCTGATGCTCCTGAGTCTATGACGCAATTACTGAGCCTATGGCCAGCTATAAGGAGTGTTACATAGAATGGTTTGATTTTGTCATTGGGTGAGGTGACAGCGGCTACCAGATTAGGCTGTGGTGCAGAAGGAGTGGGTAAAAGGCCTTTAGAGGTAGTTTTAGAATGGGAATTGACAAAGTGAATCATTTTAGCAAAATCCTTGGGATGGGTTTGATAATATTCAGCCTCTGAGATTTGAACCTTAGTCTTTTTTAGGTGATCAATAATATCGAAAGACCCAGAAGTGGACGGGTTATCATCACTTGAGATCCTAGGTTTATCAATTTTAGGGGAAAAAGAAGTAACTTTAGTAGCAGAATTGACAGGACTCACCTTTGGTGTAGATGAAATGGGGATAGGGGATCCTCTTTTTGCAATTACAGGGATAGTTGTCAGCTGCTCCTTAGATTTTTTGGTGGGCTGCATCACTTTCTCCCTCTGATTTGTCTGCTCTCGAGTCATGACAGCGTATGATTCACTATTCATGTCTACTACTACTTCATCATAATCATCTCCTTCATCAATGCCTTCAGTGGTGAAGAAATTAACTCGAGATCCCTCAAGTTCATCTGTTTCATCATCAACCTCTTCAACAAATTCCTCACAATCTTCATTAACCTCCTCATCCTCTAGTTCTTCAACTTCACAGGTTGCATTGACAGGAACTTTAATAGGAGGTCCTTCAAGCGCTAGCCTTGTTTGAGAAGTAGGCAAATGATTTCTGGGCTGAAAATTCCTCCTTGGAACATCTACATAGGGAGTATGCTGAGCCAATTGTTTCTTAATGGCGATGAGATCATTTGCAAGTTTTGTACCAATGGATCAGTATTAGGTCCAGGAGTGGAAGAGGAGGAAGAAGTAGACTTAGATTTAGAAGGGTCTCTCCTCAACTTCCCTGACATGATTAAATCATCTTCAACACTAACAACAAGAGTTTGATCCTCGGCCAATGTTGCGAGATTAGCCCTTCTCAGTGCATAACTAACTTCAGGCAATTGGGCGTTTAGGAAGAAGCATTTTTGGATTTGGTCTACAGGTTGAGTATTTGGTGGAATTTTGTTAATCAACCTATTGAATCGAGCCACAAATTCTCTCATGGGCTCTTGTGATTCCTTCTTTATTTGAGAAATTTGGGCTAGCAAAGCATGCACGTCTTCCGCCGGTTTGAAACGGTTTTCAAACCTAGTTCTCATTGTGTTCCAGAAATAGTGATAGCTCCGGCCTTCTAAGGTGATAGAACCAATCAACAGCATTATCATGTAAAGTCTCAACAAAAGCCTTACGAGACGTCTTCATGTTCAACTCCCGAACTCCGCATGTAACTATGAAGGCTACGATGTGTTCATCAGGATGTACCTTGCCATCACCCTTAAATTTAGGAAAGTTCTTCCGGTTACCTCTGGGTAACTTATGCAAAGGCTGAGGAAGGGCAAGAGGCCCAACACGATGACCCCAAGGCAATGGTACCGCCATTCTTGGAAAAATGGCTTGAAGAGGAACTGAAACACCAACAAGAATCAGAGCTCGAAGATTAGGACTGATTTTCTCTAAAGGAATACCACTCGTAGGGATTCTATCTTTGACAGGAGGGGTGCTTGTTGAATGAGCCTTTCTATTCCTTTTTGTTGAAGGGAAAGGAAAACCCTGCTGTTCCAAAAGCTGAAACTAGGAATCTTCAATACCAAGGGCCCTTCTCCCTCGAGTAAAACATGGAGTCGCCAGATCAAAAGATGATCGATAAATGATTATAGAATTGGAATATGATTCCCCAGTAGAGTCACCAAAAACTGTTGGTCGTCAAAAAGGACTTCAAGGAGAGCAACAGTCAAGGGATAAGAAGTCCCTTCTCTTTAATGGGAGAGGTTCCCTTATTCAGAAATGAACCTATTTACACATATACAAAGCATGGTTTTACTATGGAACTTGGATATTATGAAAGTGTTTTCTAAAAGGATCATCAATCACAAAAGGACTGAGGAATGAAAATGCGAGAACGAGCAGAAAGGCACCATTCAAAATCATAGATGACAGAGTAATTCCTTATGCATGCGAGGGTACAACGAATTGGAATAAGATCATTTGTATCACATTAATAAGATGAAATTTGAAAAGACACAAATTTCTGTAAATAACATCTGCAAGAATACAAAGCTTCTCAACATAATACAGACAAATGATCTAACAAGATTAAATGAATAGCTTGAGAATAAAGGAAACCAGATAGACAAAGAATGAAAAATCCTTCTGTATTGATTTCTTTATGATTTATTTACACTTTTAGAAATAAGCCAAGTTCTTCCTCCTTCAAAATGGCGAGGAGAGGCCATTATATAGTTTACAAATTAGTTACTCTTGGTAACTACTTCTTTTAACTAATGTTTAGTTAAAGGGATGCTAATCGCAATACCCCAACTAATTACAACAAATCCGAGAGGAAAAGGGGGAAGAGAAGAGAAGAATTAGGAGAAGAAGACAGGTGCTCATGACTGGGAGGGACCCACCGACTTTAAGATCCGCTGTCTGAATCTCTTCAACGCCTCTGCTATGTCTCTACCTCGTGGGACTGATGTGTTGGCAGTAGACTGAGTCCAAAATCTGAGGCACTTCTCCATTTCCTTATCGAACTCGACATGAGTATGATAATCTTTATTTGCTTCTTCTATGGCAGATTGAAGAGAGCAGATCTCCTTCATTTTTTCCTTGGAAATGGAGCTTTCCTTGAATAGATCACCTTTGACAAAAGCTCTGAATTGAGCTTTGATTTCTTGTAAAGTGAGAGGCACACCAGAAGTCTCATCATGAAGATGGCAATGTATATCTTTGAAGGCAGATATAACTAGTGTTTTGAAGGCCTCACCCTTCTGCCAGCTATTCTTTAACTCTCCCAAAGCCTCCTCCAACACCTTGATTTTCCATTCCACGCTGTAGACCCAGGACTTTGACAAATTATCCTTGGCATCCTCGAAGACCTTGCTTGCCGTCAAAATATTTTCATCTGTTTGTCCCATTAGACGGAGGTCTACTATGCAACTGCCCCAAAGTTTAAGTTCTTTATCAATGCTCCCAATAGTGGAGGAGAGCTTCTGTTGTAAATTACTCACCTTCCCATGGAGTTTGAAGGCTTCATCAATGAAGTTTAATCCTGCAACCAACATATCATCCACCATGGCCTCCATAGCCCTTCCATATACAGAATACTTGTGCATGTCTTTAATACTCTGCACTTCATCCTGGCTCAGAATTACAGGCGGTGGAAGAGTAGTCAATGGGGTAGGATCCAAAACTTTATCCTTGGACAGCAGGGACTTGATGAAACTCGTAAGAATCTGGGCTTGTTCTTCCAACTGTTCAATGGTTTGCTGCCCTTTCTCTACCCTCCCAATGACTCTGGTGACTATTTCCTAA